>VSWD01000001.1:24120178-24305788 GCA_033119305.1 Pinctada imbricata | reverse complement strand
AGTTCTTCCTGATGACGGAATTACATGTAGGTATGTTAAAGGAGCGAGTATGGTTTGAGCTATGAACAACGTTCATAATGGTTATCATTCATGTACTTGGAACACTTGCATATACTTGTTATTATGTATAAAGTTTGCTCGAATTTCCTCTGTCTTAGACTCTCTTAGATGAAGTAATTTACGGACTGATTTCTTGAAGAAACGTCTAATGAGTAATCTCTTCCTCTGGATTTTGAGAATGCATAGGACATTTAATATCTGAAATTCTTGAAAATAAATAATTCCGTTCAGAGTTCCTGAAATCTTCCAATGAAATGTTGGACCACAGAAGCTGTTGTTTTAATAGAGAAAATAAATTATTATTCACAACCTTAAGCCACTGTGTTCGTCATCTTGTATGTATAATATTTCTAAGAGGAATACAGAGGCCTGAGGTTGTGAATAATAAAACATTTTCTCTCATAAAGCGACAGGATCCTGTGTTAAGACATTTGGGAAATTTTTATCTGTTCAAATAATAGATACATAATGAGTTTTTATCAGACCAAATAACTTCTTGTCGGAAAATCCAATGCAACCGATACATTTCATGAACTCTCTCCGCTAACAACTTGCCCGTGTAACAGACCTATGATGAGGTAAAACAATTAGTTAACAGTAAATAACGATGTCGTAGGTCTGCTAGTTGGACAAGCTTAACAATTTCATGGGCCTTTTAATTTGTTTCAAACTGCGAAACCTTAGAGAAACCACTTGAGTTGTTGAACAGCGTATGCTGAAATGCGACGCTCCTTCTCGCCTGTTGAAATATGCATAGGCAAGAAGCGTCGCATTTCAGCATATTTACTGAAAATTATTTGTTCAAGTGGCTTCACTGGGTCATGAGGTTTGATACAACATACACTGCTTTTTTGGAAAACAAACTGGCACAATTTCTGCACAACTCACTTGAATTGTTGAATATTGGATCAAAACGATTTTAACTGTACGTTTCATGTATTTGAGATGAAATCAATACTATTCAAAAGCATAATTCATAGATTTTAGTGAATAAAGGCAAAACCGAAAAATCTTTGTTTTTTATGCCCCTGGAATAAAAGATTCGGGAGCATAAAGTTTTTGGCCTGTCCGTCTGTCTGTTTGTCTGTCTGTTTTCCAAAAAACTTTAACATTGGGCATAACTTTTGAATGGAAGCTGGTGATAGAGGTTTCATATTTCACATGTGTATTTACCAAAATTTTTGACCTCATGACCATAACCTTGACGTTTCACGTACTTCTCAGAAACTTTAACATTGGGCATAACTATTGAATGGTTATAGTGATAGGGCTTTCATATTGTACATGTGTATTCCTTGTGACAAGATCTTTCCATTGATACCAATATTACGCTGACCCTGACCTCTCACATACTTAACAGAAAATGGTGTTTATACTAACAAAGATGCCGCCGGGGGCATTCTCGTTTCACAAACACAGGCTTTATAATTTCTGGCATGCTAGCTATCAATAATGAAAGGTTTTGTGTTCAATTTTAAATAAACTTAATTTGTGAAATCATTTCATTGTTTTATTCTTTTTCTGCTGCACATTTATGTGGAATTTTACAATATGATTTTATTTTTGATGTTGCATAATTGAACTATACTAGCTGGGCATATGACGTTGGACCACTTTATCCGTTTTTTTTTCAAATCAGTAAAAAAGTTATTGTTTTGAAATTTTTTTCTTTTTTTTCTTTTTTGTACCTTTAAAGGTTGTCTGAAAAAAAAACACTTCTCTGCATCCGGCAAAAATCTTTTTAGAAAGGTTGTGGGCTAAAATCCTGGTACTGGCACTATCAGTATTCAATGTCAGTATGTCAGTTAGAGCGTGCATGGGTATCAGGTGAGCGTTGTGCCCCCTGGGGCTCTTGTTTTAAAATATTGATCAAATTTCAAATGAACAAATTAAACATGTATAATCATTTTATGAATAATTAAAATCTGAACATTATATTTACATGTTTTAATATACATGTACCAGTATCTACATTTTTTTCATGGTCTTATACAACATGTCTTATGAATGCAATACTAAGAGTTCAAGGACAGGTATGAGCATCATGTAAATTTCACATCAAAGTTTATGTTAAATTCACATATAAGATGTAAAAAATATTTCACATGAATTTTTCTTTGTGACCTTCATGCGAAATTGAATTCAAATAAAATTCATGTCAGAAACTTCACATGAATTTCATGTAAAAACATTTCGTATAAATTTCATGTTCATGCTTGTTTCACATAAACTTCATGTGAACTTTTATGTAAAGTTCAAATAAATTTCACATGAATTTCATATGAGAAACAATTGGCTTATAAGATATTCCTAAGTGGCCCTGCATTTCCTTTGCAGGCAACATAATAAAACTGAAAAACATCTTTTAAAATCCTCTGTATATCACTATGCTCCTTACCTCCTTAAAATCTTTGACTGTTTTAAAGTACAATCTCTGTTTTTCTATCAGGTTCAAGTATTCATCATTAAGTTGGTCTCTTTTCATTTTTTCTTCCTGTTTCTTCCGCTCAATCTACAAAAAAAATATACATGCTTGTTCATCACAAAATTAAATTACAAGACCAAATCCTATAAGTACAGTGACCTTCGTATACAACAATGTCGTAGAACATGTACCTTATGTAACTATGAAAATTATCATAATGAATATTAATGTATTGTCTACTACTTATGGCATGCATACATGTATGTCACAGGTCTTATGCAGTGTTACACAGCGCCGTATATTTTAAACTAAATTTGACAAACATGTATATTGCAAAAAGTTTCGAACAAAGAAAACTGAATCAGGCTATTTTCAGAAAATTAATACACATCACATTGGTATAACGGTACCTTAGCTTTTGTTTGTTTGATTCCTTCCACTATCTGCTCAAACTGCTTAAGAAATTGTTCTTTAGATGCCGCACTGGACATGGCTCTACAAAACCAAAGTAATTACATGTATAGTTTAATTCACAGACCAAATAAAATCGTGGCATATGCATAATTTAATTCATAGACCAAATAAAATCATGGCATATCCATATAGACAGTTTGTGACATCACTTTTCTAAACTAAATTGTTCAAGAACAGGTAATACATGTATGTTACCTGTCACATGTTTGACTCTAAATACATGTACGTGACATTGACTTTGAAAATGACCTTGACCCTCAAAAGGTTTATGTAATGCCTGACCCTACCTGCAAGTTTGATAGATTCTAAAATATAATGAACAGATGTAAAAGCTATATCCAAGAAATCAATTGAATATCTCACAAAGGTTTTCCTTTAAATGTGGGAAGCACACACACACGACAGCCATGTGCATCACTATATATCCCTGCTGTTTTTTCTCATGCATACATGTATACCCATAAGTTATAGCTATTTATGTGTAAGTGTGATTTTCAGACATACATGTATACATGTATTTGTATGCCACACAGAGTGATCCTGATATACGAATGTAGCCCTTGCATTGCAGGCAACATGAAATTAAAACTGAAGTATGTAATTACTCAAATTGGCTCATCAAACATTTGAGTATGAACTGAGTACCAATATCACGAAGACAAGTCAAAAATAGAGTACAACTATTTACATGTAGTGCCCAACTGGAAAACCCATAGAGGACTTTAAATTTGTTTTGTTTTTTTCTATGTTCAAAAATGGCCAGCTACTTCTTATTTTGTTCACAGTGGGAAAAAATCAATGATTGCAAAACCAATACAGTGTGGATGTATTCCTTCCTTTAATCAGCTTTAAAGTTTCTCTATGACAATATTATAACTGTTTACAGCTTTAAATTTTTAGTTGCCTAGAAGAAATGAAGAGATACATACTGTACAAAGTTATCATGAATGGAGTTCAGTAAGGTGACCTCCTTGTTTAGGTATAACTTGGTATCATCCAGTGTGTTATATAATGTATAAAACTGCTTCGTCTCTTTATGCTTTGCAGCAACTGAAAGGGATATAATGTCATTAAGCCAAGGTAAAGAAATTTTCAAGTCACTCGAATTCACATACATGTACGAGGGTTGTCCCAGAAAATCGTAGACATCGTTAATAAGAAAGTAGTAGAGGGTTGTATTTTTATAAATTTTGCATTGATACATTTGGCATACAAATTGGCTTCTGTAAATGTAAAATCAATAATTAATCTTAAATAGTAATTTTTTGTTGAAGAAAACATAGGTAATCACAGATTACGAAGCTCACCTCGTGACAGCAAAATTCAATTCAAACATATTTCTTAGTACATGTATATTGGCTTTTAAAGGCAAAACCACTCAAGCAGAAAAAGTAGGTCAAGGTCATTTTATGAATGTTTGATCAAAGATACATCCAATATGCAAGTTTGGTACATGTATCACTTATACTTTGCTCAATATTGGCTTTTAAAGGCAAAATCACTCAAGCAGAAAAAGTAGGTCGAGGTCATTTTATGAAAGTTTGATCAAAGATACATCCAATATGCAAGTTTGGTACATGTAGCAGTTATACTTTGCTCAATATTGGCTTTAAAGAGCAAAATCACTCAAGCGGAAAAAGTAGGTCAAGGTCATTTTATGACAGATTGATCAAAGATACATCCAATATGCAAGTTTGGTACATGTATCACTTATACTTTGCTCAATGTTGGCTTTTAAAGGCAAAATCACTCAAGCGGAAAAAGTAGGTCGAGGTCATTTTATGAATGTTTGATCAAAGATACATCTAATATGCAAGTTTGGAACATCTAGCACTTATACTTTGCTCAATATTGGCTTTTAAATGCTAAATCACTCAAGCGGAAAAAGTAGGTCAAGGTCATTATATGAAAGATTGATCAAAGATACATCCTATATGCAAGTTTGGTACATGTAGCACTTATACTTTGCTCAATATTGGCTTTTAAAAGCGAAATCACTCAATGGAAAAAGTAGGTCAGATGCTGCATCCGATGCATGGGTCCATCTCGGCATCCAAAGATGAATCACTTGTGCAAATTTGGTTACTGTAGCATTAGTACTTTGTCAGATACTGAGCTACCCCAAACTTCTTATCCAAATCACTCAAGCGGAAAATGTAGGTCAGATGCTGCATCCAATGCATGGGTTCATCTCAGCATCCAAAGATGAATCACTTGTGCAAGTTTGGTTACTGTAGCATCAGTACTTTGTCAGATACTGAGCTACCCCAAACTTCTTAACCAGGTCACTCAAGCGGAAAATGTAGGTCAGATGCTGCATCCGATGCATGGGTTCACCTCAGCATCCAAAGATGAATCACTTGTGCAAGTTTGGTTACTGTAGCATCAGTACTTTGTCAGATACTGAGCTACCCCAAACTTCTTAACCAGGTCACTCAAGCGGAAAATGTAGGTCAGATGCTGCATCCGATGCATGGGTTCACCTCAGCATCCAAAGATGAATCACTTGTGCAAGTTTGGTTACTGTAGCATTAGTACTTTGTCAGATACTGAGCTACCCCAAACTTCTTAACCAAGTCACTCAAGCGGAAAATGTAGGTCAGATGCTGCATCCGATGCATGGGTTCACCTCAGCATCCAAAGATGAATCACTTGTGCAAGTTTGGATACTGTAGCATTAGTACTTTGTCAGATACTTAGCTACCCTAAACTTCTTAACCGGACGCGGACGCGGACGCGGACGCGTGGGGTTATAGCATAAGCTCACTCAACTTCGTCGAGGTGAGCTAATAAACACATAGGGTGATGTCCACCGGTGCATGATAAATAACGTCATGGATTCCAGCAACTAAGAATATGTCTAAAGTCAGCAACTCATAAATTCATATTGTATACTGGAAATAGACTTGGCACCCATCAAACATATAAGCCACACATATTTCCCTCACCTGACAGGATTCTCTGCACAGTAAATTTACTTATATCTGAATCTTCTTTATTATTTCTTTTACTGTTCAATGCCGGTCTTCAACAATGACGTTTCTGACCAAAAATTTACTGTCTGACCATTGCCCCTCTTCTTTGGTCCTTGTTTAGTTTTGTCTGTCCATTCGTCAGGTAATTTCTTACACCAATTATGTACAAATGCTCTACAAATATTTTCATACTTTTCTGATGTTTTCATTTCTTACTTTGTCTAAAACGGGGTCAATCCATGATTAATGCAATATTTCAGTACCGTTCTCTGCTCCACTAATACAATTGACGTCGCCGTTTTTTGAATGATTGATGAGGAGTTTGCATTATGAACTGTTCATAATTTAATTGTTTATTACGCCAATGAAGATAATATAGCATGGCTGTACCTGTAAAATTCAGTACTTTCTGTCGTTCAGATTTTTTTTAACTATTTATGCATGCATTGATAAATATTCAACTTGTTTTAATATTGATTTTTTTTTCAGCACTTGAAAATTTCGTTGTGCGCCATTCAGTCCAACTGCTCTTCTGAAAATTAAATTAATTTTTAGTATCAACGGCAGATTTCAACTCTGTTAACATTTGATACTTCCCAGATAGTTAAATTCACATCCTGGAAAATTTTATTTAGATTTAACACCAAGTAAAGGAATTGCGAGCAATGTCTACGTTTTTCTGGGACAACCGTCGTATATCAATACATCTTTGAGTTCAGAGATTAATATATGCAAACAATAAGGATTAAATTTTTATGTAAGAGTATTAAATTTTTATGTAAGAGGGCCATTGAATCGAGTCAAAAGTAAAACTATGGAGGACCTAAAAGTCTTGTATTCTATATTTTTTTTAATGGTGCTTCTGTGTTCTATATATACTGACCTTGGTTATACAATTCTACAAATCTCCTCTGGTACTGACTGAGCTCAGCCCTGGACGGCACTTCATCTATTTTTCTTTGTAGTACCGCTATTTCCCTGGTTTTCCTTGCCTAGGAGTAGATTGAGCAATTTTAAAAGTTGTAATATTTATGAACTTACGTATACCTTAATACATTGTACATGTATGTGCATCTTAAAAATTATTCCTTTATAAGAATTCTGAAATTTCAATATCTATATAAGATTCAGCTAAAACAATCCCTTTCTGTCACAAAAAATGAATTCATGAATGCCTTTATTGCAAAGAAAGAAGAAAAGGAAACCATTTGCTTTAATCACAAATTAAAATTAAAGAGTTTTTATCTATGATAAATCAAAATTTTTCGTTTACATCCATTTTAAGCAAAATAGCTTAAAAACAAGATTTCATATCTTACCAGTGATCTAAAAATAAACTTTCATGTATTTTACATACAAAAGAAACAAGGTTTTATAAGTTACCAGTAGAAGCCTTATCTTGTGTAGTTTTTCTTTATCTGCTTCATACTGCTTGTCAATCATACTAGCTTGAGCCTATAAAACAACAAAAATACATTTCTAGCGTCAAATGGTAACATGTTTGCAAGGTGGTGCATTTGAATACATGTATTAGAATTTAGAATTCAGCCATTATAAATACATGTACATAAAATTAATGATGAAAAAGAATCTTCAATCTTGTTGAACTCGACATTCATTATCGTTTACAATGATTCTGTACAACGATTTTGAAACGAAAATTTATAGATGAATTATAATTTTCTGTTTGCTATAACCATACTATGCAATATAAACACTGTTACAATACATGAAGTTTATTGGAATTTTTTATGATGTTTATAACTATGAAGTTACTAAAGTACAAATGTAACTGTAATAAATTTTCTCCTTCGTCCTGAAGGTCATGTTCATATAAGAATTCTACATTATAATGTGTATGATAGTAACATTTGGGATTTGACATCATCAAACCAGTGTGAAGTTTAAGGAAAGCATGCTTCAAATACTTTTCTATATATCACGATGCATTTGCATCAGATACCATCCAAAATGGGAGGTAACTCTGTATTTCATACAAACTGAATATACAATTGTATGAATTCTAAATTCTAGTACTTATAATTACCAGATCATGATCTCCCATCATCTCAGTGTCTATTTGATTCTATAACTCTTTTATCTGAGCTTTGAGTTGAGTTATTTCCTCTTTACAGTGAGCTTTTAACTCCTGCTCCCGAGTCTTAGGACTATCATATCTAACTTCTACTGTACTATAATTACCTGATCACCTGACATCTCTGTGTCAGTTTGATTCTATAGCTCCTCTACCTGAGCTTTGAGTCGAGTTATTTGCTCCTTACAGTGAACTTTGAACTCCTGCTCTTGAGTCTTGACTCTCATATTTAAAGATTTCTATCTTCTACAGTGTACTATAATTACCTGATCACCTGACATCTCCGTATCAGTTTGATTCTATTACTCCTCTACCTGAGCTTTGGGTCGAGTCATTTCCTCCTTACAATGAGCTTTAAACTCCTGCTCCTGAGTCTTGACTCTCATATTTAAATATTTCTATCTTCTACAGTGTACTATAATTACCTGATCACCAGACATCTCTGTATCTGTTTGATTCTGAAGCTCCTCTATCTGAGCTTTGAGCCGAGTCATTTCCTCCTTACAATGAGCTTTGAACTCCTGCTCCTGAGTTTTAAGGCTCTCATTCATTGCAACTAGAGACCTCAGGGTTTGTAGAATGCTGTAAAAATTGCAGTATTATCAATTTATCAAATAGTTACATGTAAAAAAAAAAGTCATATTTATTGCAGAAAAATACAAGTTTTCTGTCCTTTATGGGTGAACAAAAGATCAAATTAAATCAAATGTTTTTCAGAAAAAAACAGATGTCTCCCCCTCCCTCTAAGTTACTTTGACCTTGGGCCAAGATGATGTGAAACCTTTGAGTCATGGGCAACATCATACTCAAACATGAAAGTGATTCATTGTATTGTTTAAGGTAAAGCCCAAACATGATTAGCATATACAATTTCATATTTAGTGAAATTGACTTTGGTCACATGACCTTGGATATAGGTGATCTGAAAAATACATTGTATGGATCATGCGCAACAAAAAACTGAATCAGTGATTGGAAACACGATTCAAAATATAAAGCCTAAACATGATAAGCATAACAATTTCAGCCTGGACATGATTAGCATATACAATTTCATTACCAAAGTAAGAAGTGACCTTAATCATGTGACCTTGGGACAATGTGATAAGAAACATTTAGTCCTGAGAAACAACGTATTAAAATATGAAAACAATTGTGAGAAGGGTTCAGCAGATATAGCCCAGACAAGATTAGTACGTACAATTTCATTAAAAAGAACTAAATGATCTTGACCTTGGGCACATGATCTTGGGTCAAGATGATAAGAAACCTTCCAATCCTGAGCAACAGCATTCTAAAGTGTCAGAGCGATCCAGTATACGATTCCACAGATATAGTCCAGACTCAATAGTATTTACAATTTCATTAAAAAATGTAATATTTGACCTTGACCTTAGTAATATGACCTTGGATCAAGGTGGTGTGAAACCTTTGGGTCATCAGCACCATCATACTAAAATATCAAATGATCCGATTACAGTTCAAAAGATTAAGCCTGGACATAATACACATAACAAATACAATTTCATTTAAAATACATGTATACTAATTGACCTTGACCTTGGTCACATGATCTTGAGTCAACGTGATGTGTACCTTCGGGTCATAAGCAACAACATACTAAAATATAAAGCGATCGTGCAAACGGTTCAAGAGATAAAGCCCGAACAGGAATGCATGTACAATTTCATTAAAATTGTACTACATGACCTTGACCTTGGTCACATGACCTTGGGTCAATGTGATGCAAAACCTTCGGGTCATAAGCAACAACATACTAAAATATGAAAGTGATCGGGCAAACGGTTCAAGAGATCTAGCTTGGACATGAATGTATGCATAATTTCATTAAAAATGCACTAAGTGACCTTGACCTTGGTCACATGACCTTTGGTCAAGGTGATGTGAAATCTTTGGGTCATAAGCAATAACATACTAAAATATGAAAGTGATCCGGTAAACGGTTCAAGAGATACAGCCCGGACAGGAATGTATTCATAATTTCTTTAAAAATGCACTATGTGACCTTGACCTTGGTCACATGACCTTGGGTCAAGGTGATGTGAAATCTTTGGGTTGTAAGCAACAACATACTAAAATATGAAAGTGATCCGGCAAACGGTTCAAGAGATATAGCCTGGACAGGAATGTATTCATAATTTCTTTAAAAATGCACTAAGTGACCTTGACCTTGGTCACATGACCTTGGGTCAAGGTGATGTGAAACCTTCGGGTCATAAGCAACAACATACTTAAATATGAAAGTGATCAGGCAAACGGTTCAGGAGATATAGCCCGGACACGATGTGTGACAGACGGACAGACAGACGGACGACGAAGGCAAAACCAATATGTCTCCTCCCCTTTTTGCCGAAGTGTTGAATAAACACAATCGGACAATAGTAAACACAAACAAGTGTTGAATAAACACAAACAGACAATAGTAAACACAAACAAGTGTTGAATAAACACAAACAGACGGTAGTAAACACAAACAAGTGTTGAATAAACACAAACAGACGATAGTAAACACAAACAAGTGTTGAATAAACACAAACAGACGATAGTAAACACAAACAAGTGTTGAATAAACACAAACAGACAAACCAAGTGTGATCTTCACTGTACCTCTGATTTTCCTCTGTTTCAATTTCTGTGAGTTTTTCCATTTCTGTTTCTATCAATGAGCTACGCTCGTGTGCCTATAAAATATTACATACAATCTATTTATTTTATACATTGTACATGTTGTAAATGTATAACATTAACAAAGTTAAAAGCATTTCTTTGCATTTATAACTAGACTTTACGAAATCACACTTCTTTTTCTGATATCTGATTTTGTCTTTTCTATGCATTCTATCACTCTATTACAGTACTTATAAAATCACATAAAAATCACTGATAAGATTTCACTCAAGTCTAGATACAGTATTTACATACAAATCATAATCATTCAATTGCAATTTGAAATAATCCACACCAGATTTTTTAATGAACTAACCTGTTTAAGCTTTTCTTGAGTTTCTGTGTATGTTTTGTGTAGCTGGTCATGCTTGGCTTGAATCTGAAAAGAAAGATGTCGTAATGATTATACTCATATAATTAAGGATTCCGACTTTTCCGTCGGAATCCTTTCTGTTATTGTATTGTCTTTTCTTTATTAAGGATTCCGACTATTCCGTCGGAATCCTTTCTGTTATTGTATTGTCTTTTCTTTATTAAGGATTCCGACTTTTCCGTCGGAATCCTTTCTGTTATTGTATTGTCTTTTCTTTATTCTTATTATTATTCTTATTATTAAGGATTCCGACTTTTCCGTCGGAATCCTTTCTGTTATTGTATTGTCTTTTCTTTATTCTTATTATTATTCTTATTATTATTATTCTTACCCCCAGATCGTTCCAGTGACTGTACAAAAAAGTGCCACTTCTTATGATAAAACAAGAAGTACCATGTGAAAGAGCATATAAAGATCTAGAGGTAAAAAAATTTTGTCGTCGAAAAGTTAACGTATGCCCCCGCTAGAGGTCATCAAAGGTCAAATCTTTAAACACTTATAACTCCTAAACTAACCGTACGATTTGAACGAAATTTGTTTTAAAATGTTCTTTGGGAAATTTGCAAACTTTTATACGCTTACATGCTCGATAAAATATTTACGGTTTTCGCGCTATTACGAGTTGAAAATGGAACTTTAAATTGGCACAGTGCCAATTTCTACAGTTTTTGAGATTTTGAGTTAAAACTTGGATACTAGGTTACTTATAGGTAGTCATTTAATGTTGACCTTCTTTTCAAGGTCACAGCAACTTTTCCCTACAAAACAAAGACTATTTGACCTTCAGAGTTCATACTTTATACATATCATGCTTGGGCCAAGCTCTTTCACCTTGACCTTGACCCAAGGTCAAATTCTGATTTTCAAGGTCACAACAAACTTTAGTCTATAAAACAAAGACTGTTTGACTTTGACAGTTCAAACTTTACACAAATATTCCTTGCATCAAACTCTATCATCATGACCTTGACCCATGGTCATTTGTTTGATTTCCAGGTCACAACTGACTTTGGTTGATTAGATATTGAGCTTTGCTCAGATTAAGATCAATCGTGATGAGAATAATCACAATACTTAGCTTTCATCCATGACATTGGTTTAAGGCCAAATAATCATTCTAAAGGTCTTAACAATCATTTACTCCCTTAGAATTTACACTTTTTGTCCTATACTATTTATTCTTCACACAAGTAGTCCTTCTTATTTGAACTTAACATAGTATAAGAAAGATAACTCTTTTATTCTTGTTCTCTGTTTCTTTTTTTTTTTTCTTAGTAGCATTACATATCTGTACGTTCATGTTGTTGTCATTTTCTATTAAAAGAAAGTATCTCATTGCAAAATCATTGTGCAATTCTGTTTTGAGAAAGTAATTGTAAAGGATTTGATATTGATAGAGCATGGAGTTTAAAGCTTTCGTAAAGATGAAAGGTACTTTTTTTTTCTTCTATTTTGTTGATAAATAAATAATAAGGTTCTTAAGCAACTTTTCTTTTTTCCATCTTCTTTATTCGGATTTTAACACTTCAGTTCCGAGGAAGGTCTAATAAAGGAGGAATCCGTCTGTTGCTTGCAACAGTAGCCATCTAGTTATTATTATTATTATTATTCTTACCCCCAGATCGTTCCAGTCACTGTACAAAAAAGTACCACTTCTTATGATAAAACAAAAAGGATCATGTGAAAGAGCATATAAAGATCTTGAGGTAAAAAAATTTTGTCGTCGAAAAGTTCACATATGCCCCCGCTAGAGGTCATCAAAGTTCAAATCTTTAAACTCTTATAACTCCTTAACTAACCGTACGATTTGAACGAAATTTGTTTTAAAATGTTCTTTGGGAAATTTGTAAACTTTTATACGCTTACATGCTCGATAAAATATTTACGGTTTTCGTGCTATTCCAGGTTGAAAATGGAACTTTAAATTGGCACAGTGCCAATTTCTACAGTTTTTGAGATTTTGAGTTGAAACTTGGATACTAGGTTACTTATAGGTAGTCATTTAATGTTGACCTACTTTCAAGGTCAAATTTTCATTCTCAAGGTCACAACAAACTTTTGCCTGTAGAACAAAGACTATTTGACCTTCAGAGTTCAAACTTCATACAAAATATCGTTAAACCAAGCTCTTTCACATTGACCTTGACCCAAGGTCAAATTTTGATTCTCAAGGTCACAACAAACTTTTGCCTATAGAATAAAGACTATTAGACCTGCAGAGTTCAAACTTCATACATAATATCATTAAACCAAGCTCTTTCACCTTGACCTCGACCCAAGGTCGAATTCTGATTCTCAAGGTCACAACAAACTTTTGCCTATAGAACAAAGACTATTAGACATTCAAAGTTCAAACATCATACATAATTTCGTTAAACCAAGCTCTTTCACATTGACCTTGACCCAAGGTCAAATTTTGATTCTCAAGGTCACAACAAACTTTTGCCTATAGAATAAAGACTATTAGACCCGCAGAGTTTAATCTTCATACATAATATCGTTAAACCAAGCTCTTTCACCTTGACCTTGACCCAAGGTCAAATTCTGATTCTCAAGGTCACAACAAATTTTTGCCTATAGAACAAAGACTATTTGACCTTCAGAGTTTAAACTTCAGACAAATAATTTTTCAGTCATGCTCTTTCACTTTGACCTTGACCCAAGGTCAAATTCTCATTCTAAAGGTGACAGTAACTTTTCCCTACAAAACAAAGACTATTTGACCTTCAGAGTTCATACTATATACATATCATGCTTTGGTCCAGCTCTTTCACATTGACCTTGACCCAAGGTCAAATTCTGATTTTCAAGGTCACAACAAACTTTAGTCTTTAAAACAAAGACTGTTTGACCTTGAGAGTTCAAACTTTACACAAAGATTCTCTGCATCAAACATCTTTCATCATGACCTTGACCCAAGGTCATTTGTTTGATTTCAAGGTCAGAACTGACTTTGGCTAATAAGATATTGAGCTTTGCTCAGTTTAAGATCAATCGTGATGAGAATAATCACAATACTTAGCTTTCATCCATGACATTGGTTAAAGGCCAAATAATCATTCTCAAGGTCTTAACAATCATTTACTCTTGTAGAATTTACACTTTTTGTCCTATACTATTTATTCTTCACACAAGTAGTCCTTCTTATTTGAACTTAACATAGTATAAGAAAGATAACTCTTTTATTCTTGTTCTCTGTTTCTTTTTTTTTCTTTGTAGCATTACATATCTGTACTTTCATGTTGTTGTCATTTTCTATTAATAGAAATTATCTCATTGCAAAATCATTGTGCAATTCTGTTTAGAGAAAGTAATTGTAAAGGATTACTTTCCATAGAGCATGGAGTTTATTAAAGCTTTCGTAAAGATGAAAGGTACTTAATTTTTTTTCTTCTATTTTGTTGATAAATAAATAAGAGTCCCAAATTAGACATAAGCTCTTTGACTCATTTGCTGAAGTGAATAAGGTACTAAAGTAACCATTCTTTTTTCCATCTTCTTTTTTCGGATTTTAACACTTCAGTTCCGAGGAAGGTCTAATGAAGGAGGAATCCGTCTGTTGCTTGCAACAGTAGCCATCTAGTTCTTATTAAGGATTCCGACATTCCGTCGGAATCCTTTCTGTTATTGTATTGTCTTTTCTTTATTCTTATTATTATTCTTATTATTATTATTATTATTATTCTTACCCCCAGATCGTTCCAGTCACTGTACAAAAAAGTACCACTTCTTATGATTAAACGAAAAGGATCATGTGAAAGAGCATATAAAGATCTTGAGGTAAAAAATTTTTGTCGTCGAAAAGTTCACATATGCCCCCGCCAGAGGTCATCAAAGGTCAAATCTTTAAACTCTTATAACTCCTAAACTAACCGTACGATTTGAACGAAATTTGTTTTAAAATGTTCTTTGGGAAATTTGTAAACTTTTATACGCTTACATGCTCGATAAAATATTTACGGTTTTCGCGCTATTTCGAGTTGAAAATGGAACTTTAAATTGGCACAGTGCCAATTTCTACAGTTTTTGAGATTTTGAGTTGAAACTTGGATGGTAGGTTACTTATAGGTAGTCATTTAATGTTGACCTACTTTCAAGGTCAAATTTTGATTCTCAAGGTCACAACAAACTTTTGCCTGTAGAACAAAGACTATTTGACCTTCAGAGTTCAAACTTCATACATAATATCGTTAAACCAAGCTCTTTCACATTGACCTTGACCCAAGGTCAAATTCTGATTCTCAAGGTCACAACAAACTTTTGCCTATAGAACACAGACTGTTAGACCTGCAGAGTTCAAACTTCATAGATAATATCATCAAACCAAGCACTTTCACCTTGACCTTGACCCAAGGTCAAATTCTGATTCTCAAGGTCACAACAAACGTTTGCCTATAGAACAAAGACTATTTGACCTTCAGAGTTTAAACTTCATACAAATAATTGTTCAGTCATGCTCTTTCACTTTGACCTTCACCCAAGGTCAAATTTTCATTTTCAAGGTCACAGCAACTTTTCCCTACAAAGCAATGACTATTTGACCTTCAGAGTTCATACTTTATACATATCATGCTTTGGCCCAGCTCTTTCACCTTGACCTTGACCCAAGGTCAAATTCTGATTGTCAAGGTCACAACAAACTTTAGTCTATAAAACAAAAACTGTTTGACCTTGAGAGTTCAAACTTACACAAATATTCCTTGCATCAAACTGTTTCACCATGACCTTGACCCAAGTTCATTTGTTTTATTTCAAGGTCATAACAGACTTTGTTTGATTAGATATTGAGTTTTCCTCAGATTAAAATCAATCGTGATGAGAATAATCACAATACATTTTTTTTCATCCAAAACATCGGTTCAAGGTCAAATAATCATTCTCAATGTCATAACAATCATTTACTCTTGTAGAATTAACACTTTTTGTCCTATACTATTTATTCTTTACACAAGTAGTCCTTCTTATTTGAACTTAACATAGTGTAAGAAAGATAACTCTTTTCTTCTTGTTCTCTGTTTCTTTTTTTTTTCTAAGTAGCATTACATATCTGTACTTTCATGTTGTTGTCATTTTCTATTAATAGAAATTATCTCATTGCAAAATCATTGTGCAATTCTGTTTTGAGAAAGTAATTGTAAAGGATCTGATATTGATAGAGCATGGAATTTAAAGCTTTCGTAAAAATAAAAGGTATTTATTATTGTTTTCTTCTATTTTGTTGATAAATATAATAAGAGTCTCAAATTAGACATAAGCTCTTTCGACTCATTTGCTGAAGAGAATAAGGTACTAAAGCAACTATTTTTTTTTCCTTCTTCTTTTTACGGATTTTAACATTTCAGTTCCGAGGAAGGTCTTATAAAGGAGGAATCCGTCTGTTGCTTGCAACAGTAGCCATCTAGTTATTATTCTTATTATTATTATTATTATTATTATTCTTACCCCCAGATCGTTCCAGTCACTGTACAAAAAAGTACCACTTCTTATGATAAAACAAAAAGGATCATGTGAAAGAGCATATAAAGATCTTGAGGTAAAAAAATTTTGTTGTCGAGAAGTTCACATATGCCCCCGCTAGAGGTCATCAAAGTTCAAATCTTTTAACTCTTATAACTCCTAAACTAACCGTACGATTTGAACGAAATTTGTTTTAAAATGTTCTTTGGGAAATTTGTGAACTTTTATACGCTTACATGCTCGATAAAATATTTACGGTTTTCGCGCTATTACGAGTTGAAAATGGAACTTTAAATTGGCACAGTGCCAATTTCTACAGTTTTTGAGATTTTGAGTTGAAACTTGGATACTAGGTTACTTATAGGTAGTCATTTAATGTTGACCTACTTTCAAGGTCAAATTTTCATTCTCAAGGTCACAACAAACTTTTACCTGTAGAACAAAGACTATTTGACCTTCACAGTTCAAACTTCATACATACTATCGTTAAACCAAGCTCTTTCACATTGACCTTGACCGAAGGTCAAATTTTGATTCTCAAGGTCACAACAGACTTTTGCCTATAGAACAAAGACTATTAGACCTGCAGAGTTTAAACTTCATACATTAAATAATTAAACCAAGCTCTTTCACCTTGACCTTGGCCCAAGGTCAAATTCTGATTCTCAAGGTCACAACATACTTTTGCCTATAGAACAAAGACTATTAGACATTCAAAGTTCAAACTTCATACACAATATCATTTAACCAAGCTCTTTCACCTTGACCTTGACCCAAAGTCAAATTCAGAGTCTCAAGGTCACATCAAACTTTTGCCTATAGAACAAAGACTATTTGACCTTCAGAGTTTAAACTTCATACAAATAATTGTTCAGTCATGCTCTTTCACTTTGACCTTGACCTAAGGTCAAATTCTCATTCTCAAGGTCACAGCAACTTTTCCCTACAAAACAAAGACTATTTGACCTTCAGAGTTCATACTTTATACATATTATGCTTGGGCCCAGCTCCTTCACCTTGACCTTGACCCAAGGTCAAATTCTGATTTTCAAGGTCACAACAAACTGAAGTCTATAAAACAAAGACTGTTTGACCTTGAGAGTTCAAACTTTACACAAATATTCCTTGTATAAAACTCTTTCATCATGACCTTGACAAACTGTCATTAGTTTGATTTCAAGGTCACAGCTGACTTTGGTTGATTAGATATTGAGCTTTGCTCAGATTAAGATCAGTCGTGATGAGAATAATCACAGTACTTAGCTTTCATTCATGGCATTGGTTAAAGGCCAAATAATCATTCTCAAGGTCTTAACAATCATTTACTCTTGTAGAATTTACACTTTTTGTCCTATACTATTTATTCTTCACACAAGTAGTCCTTCTTATTTGAACTTAACATAGTATAAGAAAGATAACTCTTTTATTCTTGTTCTCTGTTCTTTCTTTTTCTTTTTCTTAGTAGCATTACAGATCTGTCCTTTCGTGTTGTTGTCATTTTCTATCAATAGAAATTATCTCATTGAAAAATCATTGTGCAATTCTGATTTGAGAAAGTAATTGTAAAGGATTTGATATCCATAGAGCATGGAGTTTAAATCTTTCAAAAACATGAAAGGTATTTATCATCTTGTTCTTCTTTTTTGTCAATAAATAGATAAGGGTCCCAAGTTGGACATAAGCTCTTTTGACTCATTTGCTGAAGTGAATAAAGTACTAAAGCAACTATTCTTTTTTCATCTTCTTTATTCGGATTTTAACACTTCAGTTCCGAGGAAGGTATAATAAAGGAGGAATCCGTCTGTTGCTTGCAACAGTAGCCATCTAGTCTTATTATTCTTATTATTATTCTTACCCCCAAACGTTCCAGACACTTTACAAAAAAGTACCGCAATATATGATAAAGTGGAAAATACCATGTGAAAGAGCATATGAAGATCTCAATTCAAAATTTTTTTCTTATCGAAAAGTTCACATATGCCCCCGCTAGAGGTCATCAAAGGTCAAATCTTAAAACTCTTATAACACCTAAAGTAACCGTACGATTTGAACGTAATTTCTTTTATATTGTTCTTTGGAAAATATGCAAACTTTTATACGCTTACATGCTCAATGAAATATTTACGGTTTTCGCGCTATTACAAGTTGAAAATGAAATTTTAAATTGGCACAGTGCCAATTTCTACAATTTTTGAGATTTTGGGTTGAAACTTGGATGGTAGGTTACTTATAGGTAGTCATTTAATGTTGACCTAGTTTCAAGGTCAAATTTTGATTCTCAAGGTCACAACAAACTTTTGCCTATAGAACAAAAACGGTTTGACCTTGAGAGTTCAAACTTCATACATATAATCGTTAAGCCAAGTCCTTTCACCTTGACCTTGACCCAAGGTCAAATTATCCTTCTCAAGGTCACAACAAACTTTTGCCTGTAAAACAAAGACTGTTTAACGTTGAATGTTCAAACTTTACACAAATATTCCTTGCATCAAGCCCTCTCACCTTGACCTTGAGCCAAGGTCATTTGTTCGATTTCAAGGTCACGACATACTTTGGTTGATAAGATATTGAACTTTGATCAGAATAAGATTAATTTTGATGAGAATAACCTCCAATATTTATCGTTTATCTGTGACCTTGGTTCAAGGTAAAATAATCATTCTCAAGGTCATAACAAACATTTACTCCTGTAGAATTCACAGTTCTGGTCCTATACTATTTATTCTACACACTAGTAGTCCTTCTTATTTGATCTTAACATAGTCCAAGAAAGTTAACTCTTTAATTCTTGTTCTCTGTTTTCTTTTATTCTCATTAGCATTACATGCTGTAGTCATTTTCTATTAATAGAAATTTTCTCATTGCCAAATCATTGTGCAATTTTGTTTTGAGATATTAATTCTAAAGGATTTAATGTTTATAAATCATGGAATCTAAAGCTTTCGTAAACATGGAAGGTATTTATTATCTTTTTCTTTTATTTTGTTGATAAATGAATAAGAGTCCAAAGTTAGACATAAGCTCTTTTGACTTATTTGCTGAAGTGAATAAGGCACTAAAGCAACTATTCTTTTTTCCATCTTCTTTATTCGGATTTTAACACTTCAGTTCCGAGGATTGTCTAATAAAGGAGGAATCCGTCTGTTGCTTGCAACAGTAGCCATCTAGTTCTTATTATTATTCTTATTATTATTATTCTTACCCCCAGATCGTTCCAGTGACTGTACAAAAAAATGCCACTTCTTATGATAAAACAAGAAGTATCATGTGAAAGAGCATATAAAGATCTAGAGGTAAAAAAATTTTGTCGTCGAAAAGTTCACGTATGCCCCGCTAGAGGTCATCAAAGGTCAAATCTTTAAACAGTTATAACTCCTAAACTAACCGTGCGATTTGAACGAAATTTGTTTTAAAATGTTCTTTGGGAAATTTGCAAACTTTAATACGCTTACATGCTCGATAAAATATCTACGGTTTTCGCGCTATTCCGAGTTGAAAATGGTACTTTAAATTGGCACAGTGCCAATTTCTACAGTTTTTGAGATTTTGAGTTAAAACTTGGATACTAGGTTACTTATAGGTAGTCATTTAATGTTGACCTACCTTCAAGGTCAAATTTTTATTCTCAAGGTCACAACAAACTTTTGCCTATAGAACAAAAATTATTTGACTTTCAGAGTTCAAACTTCGTACATAATATCGTTAAACCAAGCTCTTTCACCTTGACCTTGACCCAAGGTCAAATTTTGATTCTCAAGGTCACAACAAAGTTTTGCCTATAGAACACAGACTATTACACCTTCAGAGTTCAAACTTAATATATAATATCAGTAAAACAAGCTCTTTCACCTTGAACTTGACCCGAGGTCAAATTCTGATTCTCAAGGTCACAACAAACTTTTGCCTATAGAACACAGACTATTACACCTTCAGAGTTCAAACTTAATACATAATATCAATAAACCAAGCTCTTTCACCTTGACCTTGACCCAAGGTCAAATTCTGATTCTCAAGGTCACAACAAACTTTTGCCTATAGAAGAAAGACTATACGACCTTCAGAGTTTAAACTTCATACATATAATTGTTCAGTCATGCTCTTTCACACTGACCTAGACCCAAGGTCAAATTCTCATTTTCAAGGTCACAGCACCTTTTGCCTATAAAACAAAGACTATTTCACCTTCAGAGTTCAAACTTAATACATAATATCAATTAACCAAGCTCTTTCACCTTGACCTTGACCCAAGGTCAAATTCAGATTCTCAAGGTCACAACAAACTTTTGCCTATAGAACAAAGACTATATACGGCCTTCAGAGTTTAAACTTCATATATATAATTGTTAAGTCATGCTCTTTCACATTGACCTTGACCCAAGGTCACATTCTCATTTTCAAGGTCACAGCAACTTTTGCCTATAAAACAAAGACTATTTCACCTTCAGAGTTCATACTTTATGCATATAATGCTCGGGCCCAGCTCTTTCACCTTGACCTTGACCCAATGTCAAATTCTCATTCTTAAGGTCACAACAAACTTTAGTTTATAAAAAAGGACTGTTTGACCTTGAGAGTTCAAACTTTACACAAATATTCCTTGAATCAAATCCTTTCACCATGACCTTGACCCAAGGTCATTTGTTCCATTTCAAGGTCACAAATGACTTTTAGTTGATTAGATATTGAATTTTAATCAGATGAAGATCAATCGTTATGAGAATAATCACAATACTTTTTTTCATTCATGACATTGGTTAAAGGCCAAATAATTATCCTCATGGTCATAAAAATCATTTACTATTTTATAATTCAAATTTTTTATCCTATTCTATTTACTCTTCACACAAGAAGTCCTTCTTATTTGAACTTAACATAGTATAAGAAAGATAACTCTTTTATTCTCGTTCTCTGTTTCTTTTTTTTTTTCTTTCTTAGTAGCATTACATATATGTACTTTCATGTTGTTGTCATTTTCTATTGATAGAAATTATCTTATTGCAAATTCATTGTGCAATTCTGTTTTGAGAAAGTAATTGTAAATTGTAAAGGATTTGTATAATGAGAGGGCATGGAGTTTAAATCTTTCGAAAACATGAAAGGTATTTATCATTTTCCCCTCTATTTTATAGATCAATAAATAAGAGTCCCAAGTTAGATATAAGCTCTTTTGACTCATTTGCTCAAGTGAATAAGGTACTGAAGCAACTATTCTTTTTTCCACCTTCTTTATTCGGATTTGAACACTTCAGTTCCGAGGAAGGTCTAATAAAGGAGGAATCCGTCTGTTGCTTGCAACAGTAGCCATCTAGTTCTTAATTAATTATTCAAAATCCAAAAATAATAATAATAGGTTACCTTTCACAGAAGCCATAAAAATGACATAAATCTAATAAAATTTCACAGACATCATTTGATTACAATTCATGTAGAGGAGAATTATTTCAGGAGATGAATGTATATTATTGAGGGTCTACATGTCTGACTCATTTAAGTGAAAATTTCAAAAATACAAAAGAATGCCAAACAGCATAAAACTTACCTCTGTCATTCTGTCTGTCTGTTGTTGTGTTTGTTTACTGAGAGCTGCAGTGATACGTTTGTGTTGCTGAGCTGTGCCCACTCTCTCTGTTTACTCTATTTTCTCTATCTCTACTTACTGTCATGCAACATGAAACTTACCTCTGTCATTCTGTCCGTCTGTTGTTGTATTTGTTTACTGAGAGCTGCTGTGATATGTTTGTGTTGCTGAGCTCCGCCCACTCTCTCTGTTTACTCTATTTTCTCTTTCTCTACTTACTGTCATGCGACATGAAACTTACCTCTGTCATTCTGTCCGTCTGTTGTTGTATTTGTTTACTGAGAGCTGCTGTGATACGCTTGTGTTGTTGAGCTCCGCCCACTCTCTCCGTTTTCTCTATTTGCTCGATTTCAGCTTGCTGTTGAAAAATAAAAAAAATCATACTCAACACGAATTTTGTTTATCATTGTGTCCTAAACATTGCTCATAATGAGCTTCTGTAGTTAATTTTGATACCATAAATTTCCAGTACTATAACATGTAAAAAACCATTTTCCTCTGCCACAAAGACTTGCAATATATACAGCTATGTCAAATGCCAGACTCATGCCTTTACATCAGTTTAATTCTATAATGCATCATTACTTTCAGAATGGAATTATGATTATCTTTTATTTCTTTATTATTATTATCAATTCTACATGACTTTTTAGAGACTTAAGAAATTAAAAAAAATTATAAGGTTTGATTTAAATTAATGTAGAAAGTTACAGTTTGAATTGTTTTTAATTTCCTGATTTTCTATACACAGGAAAATGCATCAAATGCATTTCATACCATTAGCAAAATAAATCCAGAAACAAAGGCCATATAAAAAAAAAATCCTAGTTCTCAGACACCGCCGCGCGCTCAAAATTCCTCCCGATGAGACGTTTTTATCGTGGGAAGGGAAAAAAATAGCTGCCGCCCGCCAGATTTCTCATGCTGATAAATATAATTTTCTATTAATAGAACAGTGATTTCTGTACAAATGAAAAGTAGAAATGTCTGTTTCAGTACAGCGCTTTACGTTTTAACGGCGCTTGTCGGTTTTGTTAAGACTTTACACGACCAAGACGCTTAGGTGCTCTGACTTCTGTGGAGGGAAAAACTGTACTTTGTTATTGTACACAAGATGCAAAATGGCGACCGGGGGGGGGGGGGGGGGGGGGGGGGGGGGGGGGGGGGGAAAGGAACGAGTGATTGTCAGCTTGAAGGTGAATTTTAAAATTGCAGACTGGGCTGAAGCATTCTTGGCACTGTAAAAATGAGAAGAGTTGAGTATGGTGAACATTTACAACAAATATAGTCACTATAGATCACAGTCTCTATAATATCTGAATAAACAAGAGCCCCAAGGGGCACAACGCTCACCTGATACCCATGCACGCTCTAATTGACATACTGACATTGAATACTGATAGTGCCAGTACCAGGATTTTAGCCCACAACCTTTCTAAAAAGATTTTTGCCGGATGCAGAGAAGAGTTTTTTTTCAAACAACCTTTAAAAGTACAAAAAAGAAAAAAAAAATCACATTTCAAAACAATAACTTTTTTACTGATTTGAAAAAAACGGATAAAGTTGTCCAACGTCATATGCCCAGCTAGTATAGTTCAATTATGCAACATCAAAAATAAAATCATATTGTAAAATTCCACATTAATGTGCAGCTGAAAAAGAATAAAACAATGAAATGATTTCACAAATTAAGTTTATTTAAAATTGAACACAAAACCTTTCATTATTGATAGCTAGCATGCCAGAAATTATAAAGCCTGTGTTTGTGAAACGAGAATGCCCCCGGCGGCATCTTTGTTAGTATAAACGCCATTTTCTGTTAAGTATGTGAGAGGTCAGGGTCAGCGTAATATTGGTATCAATGGAAAGATCTTGTCACAAGGAATACACATGTACAATATGAAAGCCCTATCACTAACCATTCAAAAGTTATGCCCAATGTTAAAGTTTTTGAGAAGTACGTGAAAGGTCAAGGTTATGGTCATGAGGTCAAAAATTTTGGTAAATACACATGTGAAATATGAAACCTCTATCACCAGCTTCCATTCAAAAGTTATGCCCAATGTTAAAGTTTTTCGGAAAACAGACAGACAAACAGACGGACAGGCCAAAAACTATATGCTCCCGAATCTTTTATTCCAGGGGCATAAAAAACAAAGATTTTTCAGTTTTGCCTTTATTCATTGAAATCTATGAATTATGCTTTTGAATAGTATTGATTTCATCTCAAATACATGAAACGTACAGTTAAAATCTTTTTGATCCAATATTCATCAATTCATGTGAGTTGTGCAGAAATTGTGCCAGTTTGTTTTCCAAAAAAGCAGTGTATGTTGTATCATACCTCATGACCCAGTGAAGCCATTTGAACAAATAATTTTCAGTAAATATGCTGAAATGCGACGCTTTTTGCCTATGCATATTTCAACAGGCGAGAAGGAGCGTCGCATTTCAGCATACGCTGTTCAACAACTCAAGTGGCTTCTCTAGGTTTCGCAGTTTGAAACAAATTAAAAGGCCCATGAAATTGTTAAGCTTGTGCAACTAGCAGACCTACGACATCGTTATTTACTGTTAACTAATTGTACACGGACAAGTTGTTAGCGGAGAGAGTTCATGAAATGTATCGGTTGCATTGGATTTGCCGACAAGAAGTTATTTGGTCCGATAAAAACTCATCATGTATCTATTATTTGATCAGATAAAAATTCCCAAATGTCTTAACACAGGATCCTGTCGTTTTATGAGAGAAAATGTTTTATTATTCACAACCTCAGGCCTCTGTGTTCCTCTTAGAAATATTATACATACAAGATGACGAACACAGTGGCTTAAGGTTGTGAATAATAATTTATTTTCTCTATTAAAACAACAGCTTCTGTGGTCCAACATTTCATTGGAAGATTTCAGGAACTCTGAACGGAATTATTTATTTTCAAGAATTTCAGATATTAAATGTCCTATGCATTCTCAAAATCCAGAGGAAGAGATTACTCATTAGACGTTTCTTCAAGAAATCAGTCCGTAAATTACTTCATCTAAGGGAGTCTAAGACAGAGGAAATACATGATAACAAGTATATGCAAGTGTTCCAAGTACATGAATGATAACCATTATGAAAGTGTTCCAAGTATAAAAATCTATTCCGTTTGCACTGTATCTCCTGAAATGTATCGCAGTACTACTTTGCGGTTTGTATTGCAATGAAGCGCCTAGCGGAATACGATGCGTCTTGGGGACGAAGATGAATTAATGCATATCTAGGTCATTGTCCTGTCAAATAGTTCCGATTATTTTCTTATTATTTTCTACAATTGGTTGAAAATACACACAATGTTTATCTTGAATTGTCTTCCCGTGATTGTTTACTAGATAGATGAAATAAAATTTTGAATATAGTTTAAAGTGGGTGAGACATCTACATGTGTGGAAGAATGCGTGTGAAATGGGTCCTCAGATCATAAAATTCGAATAATTCCGGTCCGGAACCAGGTGCATGGCTTTGAAAAAATATTTAAAAAGTTGTGTACTTTTAATCTTTACGGCAAATTTTTTTTTTTTTTTGTGATTCAAATAAAATTTCTTCATTCAAAAGTAGTATCAATCTGTTTAACCCGGTGCGATTTGAGAATTTTCTCCTATTTTTGGTAAGAAAACATACATTTTACCTATGTACAATCTTAAAAAATATTCCTTAAAAATCCAAAAGTGGATATCTTGACAAAATTCTTTCACTTGAAGGGTACCATGCATGAGTACCTCATACCTACAAAATGTCATGACAATCTGAAGAGTGGTTATAGAAAAGAAGCAGAAAATGTATGAAAATCACCCCCCCCCCCCCCACCTTCCTTTTTACATAAGAAAAAAATTCATAAAAAAATAAAAAATAAAATTTAAGCATAAAATACATATCAAAGCATCAAGTAAGTTATATATGATAAATATGCAGTAAATGAGTGTATAAAATCATACACTTATTGAGTTATTTAAAGAAATAGTGCAAAAATTTGCATTTCTGGCTAAGTCCGAAGAGACGTCAAAAAAGCGTCAAAAATTTGACTTCGGAGTGGAACCAAAAATAACAACACTTCTTAAGACATCTCTGTAGATCATCCTGATGCTTTCAGTTTGTCGATACGTGCTTCCGTTCTGAAGAAGAAGTTTGTCAAGGGAGGGTACCCCCCGTGACCTACTTTTGCCTGTGGTGGCGCCACCTGTTGAGGGATCCGGACGAAAAACAACAACACTTGTAGGGGATCATTAGTACTTTATACCTACCAAGTTTCATCAAAATCCCTTAAGCCATTCTTGAGAAGAAGTTGAAAATGTGAAAAGTTTACGACAGACAGACGACAGACGACACACGACAGACGACAGACGACACACGTCACACGACAGACGACGGACGCCGGACGGATCGCTATGACAATAGCTCACTAGAGCCTTTGGCTCAGGTGAGCTAAAAATTGTGCTTAGGTCGTTTTCGGAAAATAAAAACAAAAAATAACAAGAGGCCGAAGGGGGCCACATCGCTCACCTGAGTTGCAGACAAAGGGTTTAAAGTCACAAAAATACTTCTACAGATCAAAGCCCTTGACAGCCATATTTGTTGACCTATCGACAAGAAAAACACAAACTTGGCAGAGGACCTTGAGTACTTGCTTGCTGCAAGGTTTCGTGAAATTCTGTGCAATGGTTGCAGAGGAGATTTCAAAATGTGTCAGCCAATCAGAGCCCTCGGCGGCCATATTTGTTGACCGATCAGCACAAAATACACAATCTTGGTAGAGGACCTTGAGTACTTTCTTCCTGTAAAGTTTCATGAAATTCTGTGCAGTGGTTTTTTTGCAGAGAAGATGTTGAAAATGTGGTAGCCAATCAGAGCCCTCGGTGGCCATATTTGTTGACCGATCGGCATGAAAAACACAAACTTGGCAGAGGACTTTGAATACTTCCTTCCTGTAAAGTTTCATGAAATTCTGTGCAGCGGTTGCAGAGGAGATGTCGAAAATGAGTCAGCCAATCAGAGCCCTCAGCAGCCATATTTGTTGAACAATCGGCACGAAAAATACAAACTTGGTAGAGGACCTTGAGTACTTCCTTCCTGCAAAGTTTCATGAAATTCTGTGCAGTGGTTAAAGAGAAGATGTTGAAAATGTGTTGGCCAATCAGAGCCCTCGGCGGCCATATTTGTTGAATGATCAGCACAAAAAACACAAACTTGGTAGAGGACCTTGAGTACTTCCTTCATGTAAAGTTTCATGAAATTCTGTGCAGCAGTTGCAGAGGAGATGTCGAAAATGTGTCAGCCAATCAGAGCCCTCAGCGGCCATATTTGTTGTCCGATCGGCACGAAAAACCCAAACTTGGTAGAGGACCTTGAGTACTTCCTTCCTGTACAGTTTCATGAAATTCTGTGCAGCGGTTGCAGAGGAGATGTCGAAAATGTGTCAGCCAATCACAGCCTTCGGCGGCCATATTTGTTGACTGATCGGCACAAAAAACACAAACTTGGTAGAGGACCTTGAGTACTTCCTTCCTGTAAAGTTTCATGAAATTCTGTGCAGCGGTTGCAGAGGAGATGTCGAAAATGTGTCAGCCAATCAGAGCCCTTGGCGGCCATATTTGTTGACCGATCGGTACGAAAAACACAAACTTGGTAGAGGACCTTGAGTACTTCCTTCCTGTAAAGTTTCACGAAATTCTGTGCAGCGGTTGCAGAGGAGATGTCGAAAATGTGTCAGCCAATCAGAGCCCTCGGCGGCCATATTTGTTGACCAATCCGCACAAAAAACCCAAACTTGGTAGAGGGCATTGAGTACTTGCTTCCTGTGAAGTTTCGAGAAATTCTGTGCAGCGGTTGCAGAGGAGATGTTGAAAATGTTAAAAGTTTACGCCGGACGGACGGACGACGACGACGACGACGGACGGACGGACGACGGACAGCGCGCTATGACAATAGCTCACTTGAGCTTCGCTCAGGTGAGCTAAAAACCCTACCTACCTACTCATATTTTTTAGATCAATTATCTGAGAACCAGAATTTTTTTTTTGCATGGCCAAAATAAATTACAAACAGGCAATAAAATACACCAAGACGAAGACTCAATCTAAACGAAAAGAAAAACCCACCTTCTCTGCATACTCTGATGCTAATTGCTTAATGTCTGCAGACTGCATACCAACGATGGATCCAACAGCACTGGCAGTTAGCCTTCCCTACGTATGACATACAAACACAAAATTAACCATGCAAATTCATGTAAAGCAAACTGAAATAAAAGCCAAAACAATCAGATAGTCTGCATGTGTTAGTAAAAAGAAGCATCACATACACAAGACAAGTAAATACATGTAGATTTCAACATCGGCAAACAATGGGTTTTCTACAAATTCATGTAACTATATGTATGTCACAAGATATGATTTAATTCATAACACTTCTCGTTTTTGGTTTCTTTTTTTTTCCACTCAAAACTCAACTCTTTAGCTCCAACAAACTAACACATTAAATTTTACTAAGATGCATCGTCACTAACATCATGCTATGGAAAGAAAATTCATTCCTAGCAAAAGATCAACACTCACAATCTTTATTAACAATGTATATAAAATCCTTCCGTACCTCTTGCAAACCCATTTCAGACATCCCAGACATCAACATGGCGATCCTCTTCTGTAAATATGAATAGAATCTATCATCACTTTGTACAAGGAAATGAAAATACAATCAAAATGTATGCAGTCAATAGAAAGGCATGCAGTCAATAGATCAATATGCAGAAAAGGCATGTTAACTTTTCGTCATTTCAAATTATCAATAACACTGTGGGATTTTCACATCTTTTTCCAAAGTGGCAGTCTAAATTGTTTTTCTTTCACATGGATATAATCTTATAGTATACATAAATCATATAAAAAGCATTGCTGCAGCACTTTTTAAGCAGCTGAAAATACCAGTCTTACGGCTATTTCCAAAAATTAACGGCCAGAAATTTTGCTGAAAAACCAAACAGCAAGAAAACAACTGCCAATAAATCTATACTGCCATGAAAAAATGCCAGGAATTTTGCGAAAAAAAATTGTCCGACAGTGTAAATTTACAACTTGCCTAAGTAACTGGATTTTAGTATTTATAACTTACACAAAATATAACAGCAAACTTTGAACCTCAATATCTCCTCTGAGCATTATTCTTATGAACTGAGCATTTGCAACTTAATAGATATTAAATTGGACAACCTCCTGGTATATCTCACTATCCAGCGCATGCTCTGGAAGTCTGGCGCAAGGCTATCAAAATAGTGTTCTCTGGGGAATATTTATGTAATTAAATCCTATTTACCAGCAACAGACAATCTAATTCCCAAGAAAATTAGGTCAGAAACATAGTAAAGACCTAGATGCATCTTCTGAATGTGAATATTAACAATGAATCAGAATGCTATGAATATAAAACATGTTTAAATCAAAAACACTGTTAGAACTTGTTTAAGTTATTGGAGAAATTCTGAGGAAAATCTGCTTTTTTATTTGTAACTTATTCAAGTTATAAACTCATGAACATAACTTGTATAAGTTATAACTGCTGCAAGTCAATATAAGTTGGACCCCTGACTGATAAAATAATATGCCTTCTTGAAGAAAATTTCAAACCAATTTCTTATGCACCAGACACGTGTTTCGGATATTAAATCCTCATCAGTGAGGCAAAGGCTTTTCATAAGCCACAAAAAATAATTTCAGAAGCGCCCTCTGGTTTTATTATTTGAATTTAAATTTGTGCATTTACTTTACAGAGAGTGTGAGGCTCCAAATTTCCTGTAGGGTCGATTCAGTAGTATATCCAAATAAAAGCTATGTTCACTATAGAATATCGGAGGGATGGCGTTTTAAAGATGTTAACCTCCTTTAATTTTAATGATATTTTTTTAACGAAACGACAAGTTTCCGAAATAGCCAAATAGTATTTATGATGTCAAATTGATAAAGTGCCAAAACATAGTGTTGCAACTGAAGTCAAGTGTTCAAAGTTTTAGGTAATCTCTTAATTTTCCAAGAAGCATATACATATACCTCCTCCTCAGCTTGAATTTCCTCTGTTGTCTTCTCGGCTTCTTGACCGCCCAGTCCAGCAGCCGCTGCTTTCTTCTTAGCTGTTTTGTCAGCATCCTACAACATTGTGATAAATATACAAGTCAGATATGAGGCTTTAGTTTGAAGAAGACAACAAATGTGACAGACTGACTTTAAAATATGAATCAACCACAATAAAAGGTTCCACTTACATCAAAGCACATAAAGAAAATTTTTAGATAAAGAATAATTTTTAGAGTTGACCTACCTGTTCTTCAGCATCCGATTTACTCAAACCATAACGTCTGTAAAAAGAAAAATATGAATGATTTAAAGTACTTGTCGACAGAGGATTTTCACATTACTGCAGTGGGCTTAAATCTTTTGCAGATCAAGACCCAACATCACAATATTTGACAGTATTTTGTACTGTGACATCGTAATTGATCTATGAGATCACAGATAGAAATAACGTCAAAAGTTGTGATGTCGGGTCTTTGCATGTACATATAATGCAAGTCTTACGGTAATGTGAAAAAGGTCTTTCAAGCTATCAATGCATGCTGTAAGATATATCTACATCTATACACTGACGATAAAAATCTTAAATTTTACCTCTTTCTCATTTTATTTTCCACAACTTTATTTCGTCATCTGGTCATAATATATACATGTATGTATAAACTATTAGGCTAAAGTAATTTAATATTCTGTTTTACGTCTGGAACATTTTTCCAAAGGTAACCTCCCACAACACGCACAAGGCATGAAAACACACAAACACATGATCAACATGACTGAATTAGGAAAGGAAAATCGTAAACAAAAAAAGGGAAAACTTATTTCTTCGAGTAAGGTGCATAATTTTTACTTCATTTCTAAAAATCCCACAACTAACTTCTCATATTGATGCTGGTAGACATTCTATGGTATTCAAAACCATTTGGTGAGATATAGTTTGATAATGAAATGATTGTCTAGATATATTTTGAGTTGGAAATGCATGCTGTGTTTTTTTTGTCCCCGAGATATTTCCCTAAAAGATACCCTCTCGCGGACGTAAAACAAAATATTTAATTACTATTGCCTTACCATGAAAATATAATCCTTCACTTTGTAGTAAAATATACTTAATTATACATATTCACAATGGCACATGTACATGTACCATATATGTCTGAATAGGTTTCAACAGAATTTTTCTTATTTATTTTTCATAGAGTTATCTCTCTTTGTCCGCAAACATTGTGATAAATAATGTTATTTGATATCCCCTTTGAGACAGAAAACATAGTATAAAAGTCTAAAATTTACTTTCTTTGTAATTTCAATCCTTCTTGTGTATAAAATAAGCCTTTTTCAATTGTTTTGAAAACCCCATAGGGCAAGGAAAATAAAGCCTGTGTTTGTGAAACACGAATGCCCCCGGTGGCATCTTTGTTAGTATGAACACTATTTTCTGTTAAGTACATGTATGTGAGGTCACTGGGTTAAAAGGTCAAAGGTCAAGGTCACGAGGTCAAAAATTTTGGTATCAATGGAAAGGTCTTGTCACAAGGAATACACATGTGAAATATGAAAGCCCTATCACTTACTATTTTAAAAGTTATGCCCAATGTTAAAGTTTTTGAAAAGTAGGTCAAAGGTCAAGGTCAAGGTCACGAGGTCAAAAATTTTGGTATCAATGGAAAGGTCTTGTCACAAGGAATACACATGTGAAATATGAAAGCCCTATCACTTCCCATTCAAAAGATATGCCCAATGTTAATGTTTTTGAAAAGTAGGTCAAAGGTCAAGGTCAAGGTCACGAGGTCAAAAATTTTGGTATCAATGGAAAGGTCTTGTCACAAGGAATACACATGTGAAATATGAAAGCCCTATCACTTCCCATTCAAAAGTTATGCCCAATGTTAAAGTTTTTGAAAAGTAGGTCAAAGGTCAAGGTCAAGGTCACGAGGTCAAAAATTTTGGTATCAATGGAAAGGTCTTGTCACAAGGAATACACATGTGAAATATGAAAGCCCTATCACTTCCCATTCAAAAGTTATGCCCAATGTTAAAGTTTTTGAAAAGTAGGTCAAAGGTCAAGGTCAAGGTCAAGAGGTCAAAAATTTTGGTAACAATGGAAAGGTCTTGTCACAAGGAATACACATGTGAAATATGAAAGCCCTATCACTTCCCATTCAAAAGTTATGCCCAATGTTAAAGTTTTTGAAAAGTAGGTCAAAGGTCAAGGTCAAGGTCACGAGGTCAAAAATTTTGGTATCAATGGAAAGGTCTTGTCACAAGGAACACACATGTGAAATATGAAAGCCCTATCACTTCCCATTCAAAAGTTATGCCCAATGTTAAAGTTTTTGAAAAGTAGGTCAAAGGTCAAGGTCAAGGTCACGAGGTCAAAAATTTTGGTATCAATGGAAAGGTCTTGTCACAAGGAATACACATGTGAAATATGAAAGCCCTATCACTTCCCATTCAAAAGTTATGTCCAATGTTAAAGTTTTTCGGACAAACAGACAAACAGACAAACAGATAAACAGACAAACAGACAAACAGATAAACAGACAAACAGACGGACAGGCCAAGAATCTTTGATTCCGGGGGCATAAAAATTAATATACACTGTAAAAATGGAAATTTTCGAGTGGGGGTAATTTTCACATATTCCATGAATCAAGGGGCGTTAACTACTTTTCGAAAATTTCCCCAACGCAAAAATAACCCTACTGCATTCTTGCAATGGAAGAGTGGTTTATATCCCGAATATTCTCTCAAAGCGTAACATCTTGATGTAATAATCATGAAATTTTCTCCAGCAAAAATAATTACTTTTACAGTAAACTCATTGTAGAAATTAGGTTGAACTTCATTAGCTGTTCCTTCCCTGAACAAAAACATTGTAGACATAAAGAATGTTAAACTTATCATTACCTCCCATATTCCAACAATGTAGAGTGAACCCTCGTTTCTTCATCTCGAAGTTGATCGACATTTTGCCGTTTATACCGACGCTGTGGTTTGTAAACATCCTGAAATACCAACGACAGAAATGTACATGTAAATATAGCAGTACATTAATTTTATAAATGTATATATTGATCCAAATTTTCATCACTATGATGCAACAATATGATAACAGAGTTCTTGAAAACTTCCACGGAATGTCAGACATTTTGGGGTTTTTATCCATCCAAACAATAGATATATAGTGAGTTTTTATTGGACCAAACAGTTTTTTATCGGAAATCTGATAAAACCATTAGTTTTCAAGAACTCTGTGACAAGCCAAGACTTCTATGGATTATTGTCATCTACATGGACAAGACTGTATATTCTTTATCCCTTACTATTTTTTCTTATTTACTTCCCATTTAGGACAGTATCCAACGTACCGGTATACTATTTGTGACATCATCAAATTCATTAGAGATTCGATATTCATGCAATTTGTATTTCTTCCTTAAAGTTTTCAGACTTCTCATCATTGCGTCAAGTGTTTGTTTGGTTTAATTGTGATTAGTTGCTACAAGATTACAAGATACTATGTAAAATCATGCAAGGTGCATTTCTTCCTTACAGTTTTCAGATTCCATACTAACCTTGACATTGGCCACAGAAGCTGTAGCTTTCTCCTTTAGCTCCTCAAACACAACATCCTACAAAGAAAGGCAATTTGAATATTATGACATCATAGTAATTAACGATACAAAGTTTTATACAAGTACAATTAGCTGATTCATTTAAACATTTATCCATTAACATTTTGATTGCAAAAGAATCCCTATGTTAACGTATCCAATGTACAAATGGAGATCTTGCTGGTGTCTCGTCCATATTTAAACAGCGTTAAAAAGATCTTGGTACCGGTAATCTCCGGCAGTGTGTCGATAGTTTTCGTGACTTAGATGACGATTGGTATGGTGACCTTTGATGAATGAAACCAACTTTTATGTTGTATTGTGGTATATTGAGCTAATGATATGCCATGAATATAACTACCGGGTATATAATACACTTGAAATTTATTTGTACAACGGATACCTTAAAATTACTGCAGATAAGGCAAAGGGATTTCATGTTCTATAATTCTGGTTGCTTATTGTGACATCATGTTTAAATTTTGAAAGCATGGAGAATTAACCATTGTTCATAAACATTTACTTTTGATGATTAGATGCAATATGTGCATTTCCTGTGTATTTATGCCAACTTGGTTGTGTGATGTATACAATGTAGTAAAATTCATTTTTAATAATTCAGTGTGCATGTAGTACAAATGTAAATATACAGGTAGCTATTGACTGTCTTACTTTGGGTGCACATGGGTGTATAATTCTAGTCGCAAGAACCCATGCATATTTTCTTTCAATTGCTTCACACATGAACCTTCAGACTAAGAGGTCATTTTTTAATGACATCCTCCTTATGATTGTAATACAATACCTCCGGTGTTTTATGGTGCTTGTTGAACTGTGACACGGAGAACGCTCGGATGTAATCTCCCATTTCTTCTCTGGTTTCTATGGCCCTCTTCACTAGCCACTGTGAAATACATTAAATCATGAAATATTGAAATCATTTAGAAAGCATCTTAATTTGTACTGTTATGATATGGGACTGTAGTACAGACACTATTAAATGTGCATTAAAAACATTGTAGAGTACACCTATTAGTATTAGTGCACATGCTTTATGTCCCAAATAAAAAATTACGTCCTCGACCATCCAAAACTTTTTTGCTGCAAACAGCCGTCAGACAGATGGTGACCAAAAGGCTACAAGAAAGTTGTCTAGCTAATAAGAATCATCTTAAAAACTATGTGATTGTCTAGTAAAATTTCTCAACTTTTTCAAGAATTGTTTGGGAAGACAGCGTGTAGTTCACTTACTTGCACTACAGGGTATATATGGATGAAATCTAAGCCCTGGATTTGATGAGGTTCTATTCTGTGGGGACACTTCATCTTGGGTAGTACAGCCACTATTTTCTCTGTTAAGGCACTGTAAAATACATAAATTTTATAGATTTTATATAACTATATACATGTGTATGCACAACCTGGACCAATGTTATTCCTTGAGATGACACTATTGACAGAAATGTGTTTTCATTTTGCATGAGAATGCTGGTGATGTAACAATGCATAAGATCTAGAGAAACATGCTGCAACAGCTGTTCTAACTTGCAAACTGAACCTGCAGTGACCTGAATGTTAACGTCACCTTTTTACCTAGAAAAATGCCATTTCAGAAATCAAGAATGAAATAGACAAATGTGATTCATACATGTATATATAGGAAGTAATAATTTGTGTTTTGTTATTGGTATGCAACACACAGCAAGCACATTTATGGCATGTTGCATACCTGTAACAAAACACAAATTAAGACACTTATTCTCTATATGATCTCATAGATTTCATGAGGATTTCATGAAGTTCTATTCTGAGGGGAAACTTCAACTTGGGAAGTATATGGCCGCTATTTTCTCTGTTAACCCACTGTAAAATACATTATTCATTGAGATGAAAATTTATAAAATGAACCCACAATGACCTCAGTTTGCAGGTTAGAACAGCCCTCGCAGCATGTTTCTGTAGAGTTTATGCGTTGGGATGTCATGAGCGTATACATGCAAAATGTGAAAGCAATTTACTGTAAACATTTCATCATAATAACTAACCAAACCTTTTTAAAATAAAGAGTCATGTACATTGTACATATAAATGTTAAGGGTTCTGTCTAAAGTAAAGTTTTCCTGGAATTGTAGATACACATCTATGTTCATGTTACACGTAAAAAGACATTAAGAAAATAAAATTGACCATTGTGCATGCATTGTAACCTTACATTTTCTGTCCTATGGTAGAGTTTTCCTGGAATAGCAAGTCCACGTCTATGTCCATGTTACATGTAGTGATACACCATGTCATACCCCCTACCACCTGTAAAATAAAAGATATTTAAAAAAATTAAATCAACAAAATTATAATAAACCAAATCAAAATTAAAGTTTTTACTACAAGCAATATTCTACTTCAGCATTTCCAAATTCTTGAATCTTACAACACATTCAAAATTGTTACAGAATCATATTTAAACCAGATCAGGACCCGGCACCATAAACTAAGATTTGACTTAAGTCAAATTGTCAAGAGGCAATATATAACAAAGCAGTGAAAATTTTAGATATTGAGTTCCCCCACTCTATTCTGCTCTGAAACAAGAAAAAATGTATGAATAATTGAAAGTTAATACTGATATTGTAACAAGATAAAAGAACATTGAAATTTTGACTTGAGACAATTCTTAGTTTATGGTGCCGAGCCCTGATGTCAGAATAGAAAAAAATTTTCAAGTTGAAATGAAAGGTCAAATTATAAATATAATTGTCTTTTGAAAACACAATTAACCTTTTTTTTCTAATATAAATTATAATCATTGCAGAAGTTAACATATTTTACACATATACATTACATATTGAGTATGCCTAAGAGAAAAATAGCAATCCAAGGAATGCTTGTGTCGCCTGCGAAGCGGCTTGATTAGTATTCTAGAAAGTGGATCAAAATTATTGGTAACAGTAGAAAAGTTTTGTCAAATGAAATTCATTTGAAATATCAGACCTCTTAATTACAAATTAAAAGATATGGTCATTCTCAAATTTTCAGAAAACAGTGTCAATCATCTAGGCCAAGGTCACTATGTAAAAATTGGTAACGAAAAGGTATCATCATAAGAAATATTAAAGACCTATCAATAACCCATTAAAAGATATATACAACCTTAATTTCTTAGAAAAAAGGTCAAATAGTCAGGTCAAGGTCAAAGGGTAAAAAAAAATATGGTATGTGTAGAAATGCATTGTTACAAGGAAAATACATGTGAAATAGCAAAGCCCTATCACCTACCAATCAAAAGATATAGCCAATTTGACTTTTCTTGAAAAGTAGGTCAAATATCTAGGTCAAGGTCACAAGGTCAAATATTATGGTATGTGTAGAAAGGTCTTGTCACAAGGAATACACATGTGAAAAATCATATCCCTATCACTTACCAATCAAAAGATATATACAATCTTAATATTTTTGAAAAGTACGTCAAATAAGTAGGTCAAGGTCAATAGGTCAAAAATTATGGTATGTGTAGAAAGACATGGTTACAAGGAATACACATGTAAAATATCAAAGCCCTATCACTTACCAATCAAAAGATATAGTGAATCTTATCTTTTTTTCAAAAGTAGGTCAAATATCTAGGTCAAGGTCACAAGGTCAAAAATTATGGTATGTGTAGAAAGGTCTTGCCACAAGGATTGCATGTGTGAAATATCAAAGTCCTAACCCTTACCAATCAAAAGATCTATCCATTCTTAATTTTTTTTTAAAAGTAGGTCAAATATGTAGGTCAAGGTCACTAGGTCAAAAGTTATGGCATGTGTAGAAAGGTCTTGTCACAAGGAATGCACATGTGAAATATCAAAGCCCTACCACTTACCAATCAAAAGTTATGGGCTGTGACACCCAAAGTGTGACAGACAGACAGACGGACTGACGGACGGACGGACAGACGGACAACGGACAAAGTGATCCCTAAGTGTCGCTATGCTTCGCAGGCGACACAACAACAACACATACTCTACAGTCATGTATTAAAATGAACTTCACTTACTTTGTCAAATGGTGATAGACCTTTGATTCTTGCTCTAAAATATCCAGCTGCCAAAAGTAGGTCAATAGTTTGACCCAATTTGACATTTTGCTCTTCATCTTCTCTGACATCAAACTGAAAAATTTATTCATATTAAATGAAACATACTGTATGTGTACTTATTTCAGCGGGATTCATATTTTAGCTGAGTTAGCGCTGCTAGGACTGCGCTAATTTAAGAATATACTAAACCATGAATCTCTTATAAATTAATATGGAAAATAAGTCAGAGCCCTAATTCATGATTTCACTAATGTGGCAATTTACCCAATTCTGCTCTGTTTCTGCTAAAATTTGGTTGCGCTAAATTAAGAACACGTACAGTATAAATTGAAGCCAGTAGCTGATCAGCTTACATACCTGTCAACTTTTAAATCTTGAAAAGAGGGAGATCTCCCTCCTTGGTACTTGAAAAAGATGGAGATTGTGAGTGACACCATTTTGCTACATTTTTAATAAATCGCGACATTTTGCACAACACCAATTCCTTAATAATTTCATTGTGCTGACATCTTAATACAAAAACGTTCTTAAACAAATGAAACATTTATCAATAATTCATTGCATTCTACACATCTTTTCTTTCATTTCGTCATGCAATTCCTCATGAATGCTCTGAATGTTGCTATCTAGAGTTATTCTTCTTTGGTAAATATGCCGAAAGTTCGAGAAAGAGGGTGATTGAGTCAAAAAGAGGGAGATTTTGGTCTACCTCCATGGAGAATAGCCAAGGAGGGAGATGAGTTAAAAAAGAGGGAGTTTCCCTTTAAAAGACTTAAGAGGGAGAGTTAATAGGTATGAGATGACCTACATACCGGTACTTGTATAATTTGACAGAAATTAATGCTGACCCAGACATGCCAGAGGGTAAAGACAACTCAGTGTCAAGAAAAATCCCACCACTATAGCAGACCAAAGTTTCTAATTAAGAAATGAATATTTCTTAAAGTCACATAATATTTTGCCAGCAAGTAATCTTCAGTGTATTGAAGTTTTGCCGTATCCTGAAGAATAAGAAGAAGAAGAAGAAGAATTGTTTTAGAGTCTATTCAGACCTACTCAATAGTGAGGTCTCATTAACAATCATTCGTTTCTAGCAGTATAAACACATGTACATGAAAAATTGCAAGTAAATTATAATGAATACTATTTCTTTAAGAATTTTGCCCTACTTCAATATGTTAAAAAAAAAACACACTGGCAAACTATCCCTTAGCAATCGTCCTTAAACATGCTAAAAGTAAAACTCTACCAGTAGTTACCTCACGGAGGGAGAGATTAAAATATGAAAATAACATTCTAGAAAGTCACCAGATTTCATCTTGCAGAACAGGTAATAATTACTTTCCTTCCTCTCTCATCATGCTCATCATGCTCATATGACATGAATGTACAATATACTACATTCCAACTTGGAATCCAAGATTCTTTGATCATGTTGATGGAGCTTTTATAATGGCAAATGCACATTTCATCATGTTTATCTCAAAAGTTAACGATGACTTCACAAAAAATAATTTCACAATTTTAAAAAGAGGTACTGGTCATTACTATTGTCATTAGTACCAGTGGGCGTCTAATATTGTATAATACTAAAATACTAAGATGGTCGTAATTGATTACAGTCGATTCATTTTTAATTTGCCGTTTTTTACTGGAAATGGGCAAAAATATACCCGTTTTGAGAAAATGTGGGGTCAGTGCCGGGGGTGGCGATTCTGAACAGAAGATTGCATACTAGAGCAATACATAACGTATCTGAATACAATGTATGTCAACATACTAGGGGTCAGTCGATGCTCATCATGGTACTCTATTGAGAGTGCTGTTGAGATTAACGTCAGGATCTTCTTTAACTCAACATATCTACATGTATGACAATCTTTCCCGTGCTTGCGGGGGTCATTGTCTAGTATAGGTGTATTAAGCCTATCACTGTGGTCATTTGCTAAATCAGGATTTTTTTTCTCAAAAAGGCACCAAACTATCATGTATAGATTACTTTCATTGCTGTGAAAGCCTAGAACAAAATATTTCAGTTGAGAGAAATCGGAGCAAAATATGTGATAACTGGCACAGCAGTCTTACAAAAGGTGTCAAATTTCATTCACTTTAGGGCACTATATACCGTAAACAAAATAATTGATTTTTTTTCAGAGAAAATCGTTCAAAATCCAGAGAGATAATTATAAGGGTACACCATTGTCCATTTTAAGTTTCAATTAAATATTTTGTTATTTACAATTATCTTATTAACAAAAACTCTGAAAATTAGGCAGCCAAATTAATGCAGTGGTACTCGACCAGTAGCATTGTTAATATTAGTAAAACTGTGCCTGGATTATGATGAAAAGATGGAAGAGGATAAAGATGATAATCAGAAAAGTAACTGTATGAAATTTCTGGAAATCAATCAGATATAAGGCAATGAGGAGGAGGTGGAGGAGGAGGAAAATTATGATATGATTATGACAGCCAATCATCTGTTGTTAGTATCTAGATTTTCTAGATCCAAGTTGTCAGGCACTGATGATGATGATGATGATGATGATGATCATGAATGTTAATTTAAAGATAAAACCATAATCAAAGGACTGAAAGTCCTGCGAGTTGGCAAAAAGTAACATTGAGAAGAACATACAGAAGACAAGTATACAACTGGCACAAATCAATCTCCAAATCTATGCCTCAAATGCTTGAATGAGTGATTCTCACAATTCAAGAGTTGTCTCAAATCTAAAAAAAAAAAAAAAAGTCTGGAAAGAACTTCTTAACCAAATAACTGCTTTTGAGGTTAGAGTTCAAGGTCAATACGATCATGTCAAATTTGTTGCAATCGTTATGGGTGTATGTATGAAGTATAAAGTCCTATCACTTTTACTTTAGGAGATATTTGCTTTTGAAACTTCTTAACCAACATCTCAGGTTTATTAAGTATCAAACTGAAAAAACCTTTTTTCCTAGTCGGTAAATAGCTCATCAGAGCTAATGTTGATTGTTATAAATTATGTCTGACTTTAAATAAATATTATTGATTGATTGATTTATATACTTGTCTTAAGTCTTCTACAGATCCACAAATTTTAATATCTAAGGTCTTTTTTTATCCTAAATACAATACTTTTACCTATCTATCTAAAAATGGGGTGCTCCTTATACAGAGGAGCGAAGTACAAAGAAGAAGATGCGCCATATTTTAATGCACTGACATCAACAAGTGATCGCTATTCCTATAGCATCGTTCCTTGTAGCATTTTTTGCATTCTCTTGATGCATTTAATCCATTATTTACAACTTGAACTTAGACGTTTGTTGTCTAATATGTTCTTTTGTCAAATCGTAGTGGTCCTATTTCTTACTGCGCCAGTAATATTGTGCGTTGTTTGGTCCGTGCAGGGTTATCAAGTGCAAAGTTGAAACTGATAGCAATGAGAGTTGGCTTTGCCAACTCAAAAATATCTTCATCACACTTAGATCTTTCTATGCTCCTTGTAACTGTGCATGAATTATGCAAATGAGCTTAGAACCTAAACAATGTCTACGTCACGGTGTCGAAGCGGTCATGTTCTGAGAATGACCAATGGGAGATGCGCAAACGTAAAAGCGAGGGAAAAACTTCGAGCTATACCTGCGCGACCCAGATATCTCACGTAAGCTCTAAATTTAGAATCGATCGATACCAAACACGTGTACCTTGGACTAATGTTTTGATTTTTAATGATTTTATGAAAATTTGAAGTGGTGGAAAACTTCTAATGGCGGAAAAGGGGGGTAGTGATCTTTTATCGTGTTTTCTGAGGATATTTGAATTTTTATGGGCATGTTATGAATTTTTATTGATCGAGTGAACTCTGCACTGTCGAATGGCACCAGTGTCTTGTAGAGTCCATCTTTATAACTCGGAGTCTAATCCATTGAATTTAAGTTGAAACGTTAAAAATTGGAACATCCGGCCTCTCAAACGGTACGTATTTTTGTTTTATCTTTTGAATATTTCAATTTTCTGCACACGAAATTATCAGAATAAACTTTTTTTGTCCAAATAATGGACTTCCAGTTGATCTAAATGCTTCATCAGCCGTTTCTACTACAGCGAAAAAAAAGGGGGGGGTCATTACAGTACTGCAGTATGTGGCTAGTTATAAAATAAAATCATATCTTAATTTTATCGGCAAGCAAATATTTGTTCATGATTTTGATCACAATTTAAGTAGATAAATAGAATCATTTCGCCGAATTACGTAGTTTCTCAAATACATGTATTGCATTTCAACAACAACACCGCCCTCCCCTCCCCCCCCCCCCCCCCCCTTTTCACACCAGATTCTTAAATCATGACTATGACAAGTTATATTTGCTTATGTACACTTGATGAAAGTTAGCTTACTACCAATATTTACTCTGTGTATACTTGTCGATGGTCTGACGATTTTATTGCTTTATTACTATTTAATTTAATGGGTTGGACACAGCATTCAGCATAGCCTTGGTCAGCTGTAATTTTCTTTTCTAAAGGCTTTAATCCTTTATAAAATGCGGGAACACGATACCCCAGTATGTATTATGTTTTACAAATTCGCAGTCATAAATGTCGATTTCAATACTTCAGAGGTAAAACAGATTTGAAATTAATGTATTCATAAACCACGTGATACATGTTTATGTTTACATTCAGTGTTTACGTTTTTGACTTAGCGCAAACTCAGAACGGGCTAATCAGGGTACTTCCGGAAATGCTTAGTTTGTTAAAGAAAAGATCATCGTGCATCATTGCATTTTTTCTCATCTTCTTCAGTTATTTATTCTCTTGCTGGTGGTTACCTAATTTCAATGGAAACTGAGGTTGCGCTGAGACAAATAGTAAAGAAGCTCCTCAGTTTCCATTGAAATTAGTGGTTACCTCAATTTCATTACCATCCGCATCGAACTGTGCGGATATTCCCTTTGCTGAACCAGTTCTTGGTCTCCCCGCAAAAACACTACCCGCCGACATTTTGTCCAAATCATGTGATTTCCATTCTAAATATAGATAACCCGGAAGGGTTCCCTTACCTCCTCCGATCAATGACCTACTTTTTCACGGCAATTGTTAGGGCGCGTTTCATTCGTCCAATTTTTGACGCGAAAAATGTCTTGATGGCAGTGATTGGTCAATGACTATCAGCCGAGCTCAGATATCGCCCGATGTTTGGAGTCAGCTGTCAGCCGAACTGAGGTGAAAACAGAATGCAGTACCGTTAATCAGCCGGCATAATATACATCGTATGATAAGATAATAATCAAATAGTACTATTTCAAGACACAAACAGTCTGAAGGGGCAATCAGTTATTCGACAACAAGAGGGTAAGTTGATCACATTTGCTGTTTTGTTGGTAAAGAAAATATATCCACAAAAAATTATTTTACACAACTTCGCAAAGATAGCTTTAGTGAAGTAATTATAAACTCTTTGTAATACTACTGTAATGTTATACATGTACAGTAGTAATTTGAACATTTGATTTCATTGTACAGAATAGCTCAGTTGCGGTAAACACTACTCTACTAGTGTAGCTATGCTTCTACTGTCGACGCAACTCACTTCAGAAATAGGAAAATTTAAGTTTTGTCTACTTTGCCTGCAATTTTTGCGATTAAAATTTATTTAGAGGGATTATATATATATAGATCACGAACTCTCATAACTAACGGTCTATGATATATGTCTGTACGACAAATACTACGCTCACACTAGTGAAAGAAAATAGTTTTAAATAGGGAGTTTTCTATGTTAATTTTAGCGCGATGTCGCCAATGTTTAAGACTGAGTCTATGGAGAATATTGACGACGTCATGCTAAAATTAACATAGAAAACTCCCTATCTAAAACTATTTTCTTTCATTGTGAGCGTAGTAATTTGGTCTTACCGACATATATCATACACCGTTAGTTATGAGAGTTCGAGATCTATCCCCCATATAAATTTTAATCGGAAAATATGCTGACGAAGTAGAGAAAACTTCAATTTTCCGATTTCTGAAGTGAGCTGCGCGGACAGTAGTCCGACTTGTAGATATTAGTTTTTCGTCTTCGGAGACGAAAAAACAGATAACACTGTCGTACATGTAGGTCTGCAAGTCGAACTATGCTTCTTACGTGTTTGTGTAATAGTCGCTCTACTAATTTCGATGGAAACTGTCTCAGGATCAGCTAGCTTCTTTGATTTTTATCAAAACTCGTTAAGACAAAAATTAAAGAAGCACCTCAGTTTCCATTGAAATTATCCCTCTACAACACATACTGGTCAGGGACCAGTTCCCAGCTAAGCTCGGGCCAGTTCCCGGCTAAAGCTGATTTGAAGGCCTTGTCATTCAAATTTTGAGGAGAAATTTTACGTGAGTGATTCTACATGTAATGTCATTCTAAATCTATAAAAACATTTTTAATCTGTTTTATTTTGCATTCACTTAGCAGTAAAGAAGATTTTGACACCAATTTTGAGGTTGAGGAGAGGGTGGGTATTTCAGTCCCCATCAAGGGATAATTACTGGCATCATTTTTAGCAAATTTTTGGTTGAAATTGTAACAAAGGTGTCAAATTTCATTTTTGTCTATAATTTTTTTGTGCAAGTTTCATGACAATGTGTGGTTAAGTCAATGAGTGCCAAAGAAACGTTGCAAAAACGCTTAATTTTAGCCGGGAACTGGCCCCTGACCAGTAATGCACACAACACATCGGAAAAGTAGCTTGTGTTTACCGCTACACAGACACTTGTTCAGGTCAGGTGTAAAGTTCTCAGTTTAACTTTTGATGAGCCGTTTTCCAATACTTACAGTTCCGTTTTATTATCAGTTTATGCTGCTGTTGACTGATTGTCATTACCCTTTACTGTAATTACATGAAATACATGAACATTGCTCTTGAAATATTGGTGTACTAGGTTAATGTCATTACAAATTATTTTCAGGAGACGAAAAAACAAAAGAATATGACGGGAACAAGCGTAGCTGTCCGAGGATCCATTCTATTTATGATTGGGGTGTTCTTCTCCATTATATTCCATTTCATCCAGATAAATCGTCGTCATGTCACAAATCTTCCAGTAGAGTTCCTAGACAATCTACTCGCTAAGGAGTGGTGGGTACCACCATGCTGTGGCTTAGCATCAGGTAATGGAGATACCAGTATCTTTTTAACTTTCATTTTTGTAAATAGTGTTATTATCTTTCATATTATGGTCTTCACACTTCGCCATAATCAAATGTCCCAGTGAGTGTAAATTTACTGATAGATATTCAAGTGTAAGTGTATCCGGTACAACTACCGGTATCAAACTTACAAAATATCAGCCAAAGTAAAACAACTACTGCTGTTCACACTTGTTATCTGACAACAGACCCTTTCACGCTGTTGTCCATTCAGTTCACTATTTTCTCTTTGTAAGACATTTTTGCCCTCCAAAACAATGAAATGATGTCATTCCACTTCAAATCATAGCATATTGTACTGTTATGGAAGACATCATTTGATTGATATAATGGTGATAAAAAATCACCTACAAAGATCTAAACCAAAGTGAACCAAATTAGCGTGGAAGGGTCTATAAGATTGATCAGCAGTAAGACTTTTCTGATACAGTTAAGACCCTACAACCCCAGCACAGTCAACTCCCTTTATCCCTTGCTCTCCTGCCTATGTTGTAACATTATTTGCCACAGTCCTCAACCAGCCTGTTCATCCCACCTTCCTCACAGCTTGCATCATTTAGATTCTAATCTGTTCACCCCTATTGGTCTCGTCATTGCATTGGGCCTAGCCTGCTTCCAGAAGAGGTGCCCTTATCATGGTCTCATTGTGTTGGGCCTAGCCTGCTTCCAGAAGAGGTGCCCTTATCATGGTCTCATTGTGTTGGGCCTAGCCTGCTTCCAGAAGAGGTCCCCTTATCATGCTATTATTTTTTCAGTTAATATAAAGAAAATAAACAGTCATGATAAAGTTCAATGTTTCTTGATATTTTTATAAGTAATGGTTAACCTGTCAGTATGTATGCCCGATTTGTAGTACATGTCTATAAATAGTTACTATAGTAAATTTGTCTGAATCAAACTAGATTTAGCATGTTATGACGGGACCTGACCTGATAAGATGATGGCCTGACTACACGTATGTTATGATCCGAGATGATAGACAGATTGAAGATAAAGATGCACACGTCCTTTGTTATTGTATATTAGTGTACTATTAGATGTAGGCCAAACCGCCTACATGTACATAATAACCTAAAGTGCATGCATTTAATTTATGCACATTGAGTAAATATTCAAGATTTGAATTTGATATAATAATTAATATTGCATTTAAGGTAGAAAAACCCTTTACAAATACGATACATGACACAATTTAGTATTCACATTCAATATGTTCAAAAGATAGCACAGTTCCATCCTCCTTCTCTCTATAAAGATACAGCTCCCATTTCTTCTTTCTTTTTTCTAAAAATTATATCAAGAGCAGACAATCCCTCTGACTTTCCCAATTGTCCTTATAGTACATGAACTGTATAGGAAAGTCCAATTGAACAGCACATGATCATATGTATGATAATAAGTTTTAAATAAGGTAACTTGACCTACATGTATATTATGATAACAGGTACATATTGTGTAATATATAGGATGTCCCACTATCTTCAGTGATCTTATAGATAACATTTGCTTTCTTGAAAATGTTAAATATGTTTCAAGTCCAGAGATGATTGACTTGATATGTAGTATATACGTGTACTTCCTTGTACATACCTACATGTACATCATGTCCTTTTATGTCTCATGCTAAGAAAGTTATTAATACCATATAATATACATGTATACCGTAAGAATCCATCTGTCTGTCTTCCAGGTTGTAGCATTCACTTTTGATACATTCGTAATTAACATATTATACCGTATGTCACAGATATTTACATGTATAAACTCAATAGCAACAACTCGCTTAAATTAGGCATACAATGTTTAATAGTTAGTGCGCAATCTGAATCATGACAATTGCTGTCTAATTTAAATACAATATTTAAGTTATTTTTATGATGTATTTTATATACACTGTGCATTATGCTATATACATGTAGTTTGAATTTCATTTTTCAAATCTTACCAATACATAAATTTATTTATACTCTACAGAATGTATTGTTATTTATTCCAGCTGTGATAGGTCTGTTGTACCCATGTCTGGATCATCATCTAGGAGAATCAGGACCTAAGAAGGGAGAGTGGTCCAGTGTTATGAGATGTATAGCTGTCTTCGTAGGAATAAATCATGCCAGTGCTGTATCCTTTCATGTAATCATGATCCAAATTAACCAAATTTCAGGTTTGTCAAATGCCAGGTTTGGACCAGCTATTGCTGCTCTTGACTCGTAAAATTGCATCCCTGTTAAATGTAAATAATTTCTAAACCCTCCCAAACTATCCCCTCCAAATAACCATGAATAAGACCTTAGTGTGTACATGTTGGTAGCAATGAAAAAAATGCTTAATCATGATATAATTTTAATCTATAATTACTGGGTTACCATCAGATAAGTCATACGCCATATGACAGCTGTAATGAAACAAGTTCAAAAACTAGAACTGTTAAGGATTTGTCCAGTATTTGGAATGAAATTTTATGCAGTTAGCTCATATTGTACATGTTATCTTGGTCACCAGTCACTGTTATGCTGGTCTCATGATTACATTTCTTGTAGCTAAAATCTTAGAGACCTCATAAAAAAGTAGCTATCATTCTTTCTTATACATTCCATTGTGTATTTTCAATAAGTTTTATTTTCTCAAATGCAAGTTATACCAGAGCCATGAAAATGCATTAATGTTACCTGAAAAAAGACTTTAACATGTTAAAATTATATCAAGATACAAAATGCATGGTATTTCATATCGTTTGAGCAATTGGATTGACTTTAGCCACTATAATGCCGGAGGTATTTCTCGTCCCATTCATGATTGTTTTAAAGCTACATTTTTCCCTTAACCGCTGTATAGAAATTAGACTTTGCCAACAATATGCAGTTATCTATGACATTGGCAGCCATGTCTATAGGACTGTGGTGGTTATTTGATCGTTCACCGAGCGGGTTTGGTCTGGGAGTTGGTATTGCTGTCCTAGCTACTCTAGTCACACAACTACTTGTTTACAATGGTATTTATAGGTAGGTATTGAGAATCTTACAAACTTCAATATATACATGTGTATATAATCTTCAATCTGATATATTTTATGCCGAATATGTTTCTATGGAACCAATACAGAACTAGACATTATGCCATGTAATTTGGGCATACAAATATATCACATTTCACAACAAATGCATGGACATTGCACTGCATGACTAGATAATGGTTATTGCAAATTGTGTGCAAAATAAAGAATGTCTAATAATCATATTTTAATTAAACATGTTCTAACTCTCCATTTACCTAAGAGTCATAATCTGTATATACTGAAAGTCTGTCAAAGTCTCGAATAAAAATACCAGTAAAAAAACCTATGAAAATTGATTATTTATAGCCTAAATGCATTAAAAAAAAATTAAGTTGTTCTGAAAGATAAGTGATTGTCAATGAATGGATTTTTGTGTTTTTCAGTTATACACAAGCAGAATTCCTATTTGTGAGGTCATGGTGTCCGTGTATATTTTTCTCAGGAGGAGTAACAATGGGCAATATAGGCAGACAGTTAGCTGCTGTAAGTAATTACCTATTTATACATGTACATGTATATACAATGTATGTAGGTGTTATAAAATCTAGAAATATTCTTGAGATTGTTGAGAAATGTTTTCGGTTCAAGAGTTTTTGTAGTTTCTCCTGACTTGTTTGTATGTAAACATGGTTAATGTACATTTTCAAGTCGTGTCAGTGAGGCCTACATTTAATAATGGCCTTTGCTTAGAATATAATGTATAGTAACAGTCTTTACAAAAACCAACTGGCCCAAAGGTTCAGCAGGGCAATTAGAAACTGTCCAACAACCTACACATTGGGCTAGTAGAATTTGTCTGTAGGTTTATTGTTTCCAAAATTTCTTTGTGAAGTTGGAGCCTTTAGGAATTTCAAAGTGATAAAGAGCTGCACAATTGACCCTTCCGAACGCGGGAAAAATTTGAGAAATTCCATGACATCACAATGCAATTTCGATGTTTGACCGAGGTTTCGAAGCTTGTTTGTCCGAGGTAAAAGCATTGTGACGTCACGAAATTTTGCATTTTTTTCATGCAGTCAGAAGGGTCAATTATGATGATAAAATCCCTATCATCAGTAGGACTTATTCAAGCTCATGTACATTGTAGCTTTGAATCTTGTTTAAATATGTAATAAATCAAGTTAATCACAACTTCTCTCTATTTCAGTATGAAAAAGATGATCAAACAGAGAAAGCCAAAGTAGACTGAAGAGACACTTAGTGTATAGTTGGAGTAAGTGATTCTCAAATAAACACAAGACAACATTCAAACAGATGCTAAACAAACCTGGAAATTCAAATGTGCAAGAGTTGTCTTTCCTTGGCATCTGCTGACAGAGTTGTCTTCCCCTGTCTCAAGCCCTGAGAACTGCAGCTATCGTTTACTTAATAGAGGATGTGAACATCATGGAAAATTTAACAAACATGTATTTCGGGGAATATCGTAAGAAAACCCTTGCAAAATAAAACAGTATCTAGTCTAATACATGTAGATCAAAAGGAGTTGCAAAATTAATGCTTTAAACTCGTTAAGATATGTGCATGTTGATTTATAATTTGAGATATAAGTGATATTTATATATAATGGAACAATTGATATACGCAAATATTTCTGGATCTGACGATTAGGAGACGTGTATAGAAAAAAGTATGTGATCAAGTTCTTAAAGCATTCGCAGAGTAACATATATGTCACTCTGATTGAGACAAGATATGCAAGGTAGGAAAAAAATAATATGGTGATGTCATAAAAAATACATGTACATGTAGTAATTAAGTATGGGTAATTGAATTTTTGTTCATATTATCATTTCATTTACCTTGATTTTGATGAATCTAGACATGGATGTATGTTACATTTGTGAAGCCTTGAAATGTTTGTGTCATGGTATTACAAATTTTAATGTTTTCATTTTACTGGTATGATTGTGAGAAGGTCAAGGTAAAGCCTACCTCAGTTGACATTGTGTTCCTTGGTCACATAAATTATTCATAAGTCTATGTGAAAATTTTTCCTGTCCTTGTAAGTTTGAGAATAACCAGTAAATCTAGTGGCTGATTAAGTCTGTATATATTTCTTCATTCTATGTTGCCGACTCTTGGAGTATGCATTGAACAATTACAGGCGTATGTAACATTCCAATACTCATATTTGCCTTGGAAATCAAGAAGTCACTTCAGAGATCAGTTCTTCACTATTTAAATGTGTATATGGTCTGTTCTTTATGTACAATGAACATGTTTTGGTCATTTGCAAATCTGGTCTTACGAGATTGAATTATACTCGTTTGATAAAAGAAGTATACACATATACCGGAACGTGCAAATCTTGACTTTTCTTGTACATATACATGTAGGTCATCTAAAATCTGATGTCGAGCCTGTGATTTTCAGAAAAAATAATGTGGAAAAATTGGCAATTTAGCAAATCCTATGGGAGGGGGGATCCTGACTAGCTGACTTTTTAGCTCACCTGAGCGAAGCTCAAGTGAGCTATTGTCATAGTGCGCCATCCGTCGTCGTCTTTAACATTTTTGACGTCTCCTCTGCAACCGCTGCATGGAATTTCACCAAACCTTACAGGAAGCAAGTACTCAAGGTCCTCTACCAAGTTTGTGTTTTTCATGCCGAACGGTCAACAAATATGGCCACCAAGGGCTCTGATTGGCTAACACATTTTCAACATCTCTGCAAAAAAACCATTGCACAGAATTTCATGAAACTTTACAGGAAGAAAGTACTCAAGGTCCTCTACCAAGATTGTGTATTTTGTGTTGATTGGTCAACAAATATGGCCGCTAAGGACTCCGATTGGCTGACACATTTTCGAAATCTCCTCTACAACCATTGCACAGAATTTCACGAAACCTTGCAGCAAGCAAGTACTCAAGGTCCTCTGTCAAGTTTGTGTTTTTCTTGTTGATAGGTCAACAAATATGGCTGTCAAGGGCTTTGATCTGTAGAAGTATTTTTGTGACTTTTAACCTTTTGTCTGCAACTCAGGTGAGCGATGTGGCCCCCTTGGGCCTCTTGTTTCTAGATACGCCTATGTGAGGAATCATATTTTAGTGGAGGTTATATCATCACATGTGCTCAAATTCAGAATTGCAATGTCACTTGGTCCCCATTTCGTCTGTTTCCGCTAAAGAACAAGTAACACAACATACACATTGTGATATCATAAAGTTAGATATCTAATATACATGTTCATGAATACATATTACAATTTGATTTGAAAATGATAGCAATTTGTTGAATGTGCAACAGTTGCTATTTCAATGCCATGTCATGGTTTGAACATGGTTGTTGTTCAACAATGTAACAAGTTGAATCACTTCAATTTTCTTGTCATATTGAAATTGTGATGAAGTAAATGTGTTTACTATGAATGATGCGGTATAAAGAACTGTCATTATTATACTTCCTTTTATTGTCTCAAAAATTTATTACTTAGTAGAATTTAGAAAGTTGTGTATGTTTACTTGAGAGGCATGAAGTTCAAAGATGAGTGTAATTTGTCAAGTATGCAAATGGTGATTGTCATGTTGCTTTTAAAGCATATTTTAATACATTTCATAGGGTAAATCCATTCAAATCAGAAAAGATAAGTTAGTTTGAAAATAAGCATTATTTGAATTCGGAAAAATCAATTATATTTAAATCAAGTGGAGTATATACGTATTTTTAAGTATCGGCACTGGTATTAAAAAGGGACCCTCACCAACCTATGTAGATCTGCCATGCATTCACTTAATTCTAACACAAGATATAAGTTAATGCTAGATTCAAAAAACAATACAATGTGTTACTCGCTGGTTCAAGGTCAAAACATTGTCAAATAGCTGCAGGCAGCAAAAATGATATACTCTTTCTGATTGTTAGGAATAATTAAGTCTGATAAATATACATGTTTATGTATAACAATATGTATTTGTTTTGAAATATGTGATAGAGTGATTTCTGTCTTTGAAAATGGCGGCAATTGCGGGATATAGATGACTGTGTAGAATATTATGAATTATTATGCTTTGTTTTCATTATTTTGATACATGTGAGGTTATTGTTAATGAACATGTACAAATGTCCTTTTATGGTGATACATAGATCATGTGGATTATAATGACGATATGAATAAAAATGATGATATGGTTATATTAAAGTTTTTGTTTTTCAATAGTTAACATTCAAAAATGTATTTGAATGGAGTTTTCAGATCTGTTACCATGGTAACGTAACACTTACAGATTATCCCATCTTGCAGAGTTACTTCCCTTTTAGGACAGTATCTGACATAAACGCATTATGACGTCATGAAATTCCTATAGAAACATCGTATTTACAGCATGTTTTCCCTGAATTTTATGCATGTTCCAATATAGAATTTGATGACGTTACAATAACTTTATGTCAGATACCGTCACAAATGAGAAGGCAACGAAAAGACTGAATTTATGCCCTGTTATTGAATTGCTGGAGCCCTCAACTGACTCGAGGATTCTATCTGTCAACTCATAGTTGTACATTAATTGGTCTCCTTCTTATGAAACTGGTCCTCGCTGTCTAATGTTTGTCTGTCTGTCCAAATTTAGCTTGTCCAGGTCATAATTTTCATTGCCTACATGGATTTCAAAAATACTGAACAGAATCATTCATGTATTGCCCAGGACCAAAGGATGTGTCATGACCTTGATCAAAGGTCAAGGTCACAGTACATGTAGGTTGCAAAATCTAGTATAGAACATACATTTTCACTGCCTGCATGGACCCGATTAATATTTTTTAGAAGTTATGTCAAGGACCCTAGGATATGCAGTTGCTTGGATCAACAATTAAGGTTACAGTATATGAGGTTGTAAAATTTTCACTGCCTGCATGGATCTGAATATTAGTATCCCCTTGCGCAACTTCGTTGTAGAAAGGATATAGTAACGCCACCGTGGGAGTGGTGTCCATGACAGCTTTAGAAGTCAATTTAAGCAGTGTTGTAAAACTCGGTTCTTAGTTTGATGTGAGAAATATGTGTTTCAACAATTGGTTTCCGGACTATAACTCCTATATTATATGCTATAGCAATGACACTTCGAACACTTACCATGGTATTGATTTTGGGGTCCCGAGGTCATGGAACTCTGATAACTAAAAATGGTCTCCTGAACATATTAAAGTGTATTGCACCTATATAATGATCGTGAAACTTGCCAGAAATGTTTCCAATGAGACCAGGATGACCTATTGATTTAGGATGTCAAAAGGTCAACGTCATAGGACTCTGATAGCTGAAAATGGATAAAGAATCATATTAGAGTGTACTGTACCTTTGTTCATGAAATACCAGAAATGTTTCCCATGAGTCAAAGATAAACCCGCTTGGTTTTGGGATTTAAAGGTCAAGGCCATATGACTCTGATAATTTAAATGGTTTCCAGCTTATACTCTCGAGTATGAATTGCACTTATAAACTTGCAAGATTCGTATCACACGAGTCCAGGAAATTACCCCTATTGACCATGGGATCCAAAGGTCAAGGTCATATGACTCTGATTATTTTTAAGTATCTATTGCACCTATATACATCGCATGAAACTTTCCAGAAATGTTTCCCATAAGTAAAGGATGGGGTCATAAGGTCAAGGTCATAGGACTCGGCTGAAAATGGTTTATGGATCATATTAGAGTGTGTATTGCACCTATAATCATGAAACTTGCCAGAAATGTTTCCCATGCGTTATCATGAAACTTGCCAGAAATGTTTCCCATGAGTCAAGGATGACCCCTATTGATTTTGGGATCCAAAGGTCAAGATATCGATCATATGACTGATGATAATCAGTTTCCGGATCATTTTGAGTGTATTGCACCTATCTTCATGAATCTTGCCAGAAATGTTTCCCATAAGTAAAGAATGACCCCTATTGATTCAAGGTCATATGACTGATGATTAAAATGGTTTCCGGATCATATTTAAATGTGTATTTCCCCTATCATCATGAAACTTACCAGAAATATTTTACATATGTCAAAGATTATCATTTTTGGGTCAAGATGATGCATTTTAGACCACATACAACTCATGTAAGTCTGCATACATGTATTTATACTTGCACTTAGTTTTGCTAAACTGCACTTTGCATCTTGCTGCTACAACCGAGTCTTGTTGGAGATCTCCTCCTTTCTTTGATGCATTTTAAGCTTATCATAATCTCCATCAAACTTTGCATGTAGGTTGTCAATGGAAGACGACACCTATTGATTTTCAAGGTCAGGTACAAAATGGGCGATAATGAAAAAAAAAAACTTTCGGACATTCAAGAGATCACAGTTTACGTCCAATCCTCTTCGAGTTTGCATGTCGGTTGTCCATGGCGAGAAGAAAACACCCTATTGATTTTCAAGGTCAAAGTCACAATTGGTGACAATTGGAAAACTTTGCAAACACTCTAGAGGTCAGTCTACTTCAATTTTCTCCGAACTTTGCGCGTACATGTAAGTTGTCCATAGTGAGAAGACAACACCTATATACATGATATGTATAATTCAGACATCAAGGTCACAACTGGTGATGATAGAAAAACATTGTGGACACTCTAGAGATCACAGTTTACTTTCAATCTTCATCAAACTTTGCATGTAGGGTGTACATGGCAAGGAGACAGCACCTATTGATTTTCAAGGTCAACGGTGAAGGTCACGATGGACGATAATAGAAAAGCATTGTTGACACTATAGAGGTCACAGTTCACTTCCAATCTTCATCAAACTTTGTAAGTCGGCCATGGCGAGACAAATGTACATGGCGAGAAGACAACTCCTGGCATTAATTTTCATTGTCAGGGGTCAATGTTTAAGGTCACCTTGGGTGATAACTGAAAACCGTGAGGACATTCTATAGTTCACAGTTTGCTTCCAACATTCTTGAGAAGACAACACCAATATAGAGGTCAAAGTCAAGATCACAATGATGGATAATAGAAAATTCTAGAGGTCACAGTTTCCTTCCAATTTCCATCATACTTTGCATGTTAGTTGTCCGTATAGAGAAATCGAAACCTATCAATATTCATGGTAAGAGGTCAAACGTCAAGGTCATAATGGGCGATAATAGAAGAACCTTGTTGATACTCTAGAGGTAACAGTTAACTCTCAATCTTTATAAGTTGTCCATGGTTAGAAGACGACGCCTTTGATTTTCAATTTCAGTGGTCGAAGGTCTAGGACACAATGGATGATAATTGAAAACTAGAGGTTTCAGTTTACTTTCAATCTTCATCAAACTTTGCATGTCAGTTGTCCATCGCAAAAAGACGACACCTTTGGGTTTTCAATTTCAAAGGCCATTAAGGTCACAATGGGTGATAATTGAACAACATTGTGGACGCTCTAGAGGTTTCAGTTTACTTTCGTCAAACACTATGTCAGCTGTCCTATTGATTTTCAAAGTAGGTCAGAGGTCAAAGGTGAAGGTCACGATTTGCGATTATAAAAAAATCTTTTGGACACTCTAGAGGTCACAGTTTACTTCTAATCTTCATCAATTTTTTGCATATTTGTCCATGGAGAGAAGACCTCTGTGTTGTTAGGTAAAGCAGTGGAGAAGAGGTCGTGGGTTTTTGACTATGTATAATTAGCGGATTGGGGGGGGGTACCATTTGCTGATTTGTTAAAAAGCATTTTACATAATGCCTAATCAATACAAAAAGACAAAAGACGAAGAGCATATATCGACATTTAGTTTTATCTGTGACATGATTTGTTCTTCAAAGAAATTAAAGCATCATGATTTTGCAAAAGCGCAAGCTCCAGCAAGGGTCATATAAAGTACAAAAGCCAGTCCTAATATGTTCTCTGTAGCAATGTCATCAGAGTGAATGAACTGCCTTATCAAAATGAACAAAGTAGCTACTACAACACAAAACATTGTCAGCTGCAGAAAATTACGAAAGCAAAATATTTTCCTCAAGCGCTGCTTCAATGTCTCTACTCGAACACTCTCTTGTGACTGCATGAAAATCGTCCTCTTCTTTTTAACATCCAGAGAGCCGAACTTGATGAACTGGTAATTGGAGAGCTGTCGAACACTCCCAGGTTCAAAGCTGGTCACGTGATGTTGGATATATCTGTCTCCAACTCCTTTCTTCATGATTTCAAGTCCCTTTTTATATTTTGAAAAACAGTTGAACAGTTCTAAACTGACGTCTCCCTCTTGAAGGTCCTCTAGAAATGCAGACCCCTTCATCAGCTGATTTTCAAACGCTTTAAGTTCTTTAATATACACATCTATGTCTTGCATGTGTTTTCTTTCTGCTTCTCTTACAACCGATATGTTACTTTCGGCGATTTCGTCTATTCGCAGAGTAAGCTCCCTTGCTTGATTTCGAATCGATTTGACTCCTTTATCAGAGTTTTCTTTGATGAACTCCCTGGTCGACCCGAGATCTCCTAGTGACTTTTTCACATTCTTTATATTTGCGTTCAACTCATCCAGATCAAACTGTAACTCTTTCTGCATGATCCCTAACTTCTTGACGAGTGGCATTGTGTCGTGCTTTTTGTGGAACTCGCACACGCACGACACACATACTGCTTTATCACACGCACAACAATACATCTGTATTTGTTCGTCTTTGTGGTGTTCACAAGACCGTTCTGAAGTAAGATTAGTGCCAATATTTCCTGCCTCAATGCGCATTATGGTCACGTGACGTCCAGCATCGTGTTTGAATAGCCTATGCTCATGAATACAAAATTTGCAAATATCCAAATCACAGTCCACGCATCTATATTGTGAAACAAGCCATTCTCTTTCACAAATGTCACATATTCCAAAGTATGGTTTGTTCCCAAGTTCATCTTGAATGCAGTTGACGTAGAAATTTGGCGGGAAATCTTTCACTCCACCACGAGGAACGCAAATATCGGAACGACACTGAGGACATCGGAAGAGCCGACCGGAGGACGAGGAGTGTCGAACGTAGTCCAGTAGACAATGCAGACAGACTGTGTGATGACAAGGGAGGATCCGGGGGTCCTTGTATTCATCCATACATATCGGACATTGAAGAATCCTCTCCCTCAGACGCTCTATCTTCTCGTCCTCCATCTGAAAGATAAATTTGTATAATTCGATATTAATATCAAAAGTATCAATTGAGCACTGATTGATGAAAATGAAAATTCTACTATGTGGATAAATGACCATGATGACTACCCGTTATGACAACTGAAAATCAAGTTGAAAAAAAATCGATATATAACCTCCACATTCTGAAATTTTAGACATTCATCTTAGTTAGGCAAGGATAACAGAACATTTGAACATCGGGACGGGGGGAGTCGTTATGCCATTTTATACGACAGATTGTCCAACTTGAATAAATTTGTAACTCCCCTCTTTAAATCCTGGGCCCGCTCCTGCCAATGAGCACCTGTAGTATGATTAAAATGCATTGCCATATAGTTTTTAATTTCAATTAGTCTAATTGATGTGGTTAGGACTACATGTACATGTACACCGTAGTTTTGGAACCCCCCCCCCCCCTTTTCTTTACGTAAAACGCCAGCTACATGTACTAGTACAGTACTATTACATCGAAAAAAAATGATTTGAAACAGCAAAGAATAATATGACTTCTCTATATGACTATATAATATGACTTCTCTATATGTCTATATAATATGACTTCTCTATGTGACTTTATTCTATAAACTATAAATAGCGACGCTCTGATTGGCTGATAACGTCGCCGACCGCCCTGGATAAATCACCATATACTACGGTCTAAAAATAGACCGGGATTACATGCTTATGCAAATGGCGACGTTATTTGTTGTGAATCAAATATGATATTATAGAATAAATCAGTTATGGACTTTTAACTCAGTATATATGATGTGATATTGACTTACTATGAAAATATTGACATCGGCTTCGCCTCGGTCAATATTTTCACAGTTAGTCAATATCACATCATATACACTGAGTTAAAAGTCCATAATTGTATAATATGACTTCTATAATCGTCCAGTCCTATAAATGGCAACATACACTCCATCCCAACCCCCTCTCCCATCCACCTGGCTATGTAAATAATAAATAACCCCTTTACTATCTCCTATACACAATATATTTGGATACAACCCTGACATACTGCCAAAATCAATGAATTTGAGAAACCCCCCCCCCTCCGAAAGGTCCTTTAGTATATCCTAATTTCCCCTTACGACCCTCTCCGTACGTTTACATTCTTTTTGTGTACAAATGTACATTTTGTTGAACAATATCTTACAACAGTATAAAATAAAGATACATGTAAAACATAAAAAAGTACAAGACACAACCTACCTGGCTTTTCTTTGTGTTTTCAATGGAAGTATGCCGTATATCGTACGTCCCTACAAACAGAGCGTGTCAATCAATAAACAAAATCAATACATTCAGTCTCGTCCTCTTTGAGTCTTTAAATGTGTATATACATGCCATACATACAAATGTATGTTTTAAGAAGCTGTAAATAACCTCAGAATGTTTATTTCCTCACGGTCGTAAATAGCTTCGTTGCCCGCCTTATCTTGCGGGGGTGAAATGAAAGATGAGTCACTAGAAAGTTTTTGAATCCTTTACCTTTGAACTGTGCAAGGCGCACCACGGGGATTAATTAAAGTAGGTTGTTTAGTTAAAGAGGGATATATTCTCTTCTCACTCAAGATAGTCTTTGGGAAAGACATTATCATTTATAATTGGGAATCAGTGGCTGCTTAAACAGGAGCATCTCACTAATCTGATTTGATCAAGTAAATAAAAAGAGACAAATACGAAGTGTGTAAACAAAAAAATTTACGCGAGTCATCTTTTACATTTTTTAATCTTTGAACGATTAGTGATAACTTAAATTTATTTGAAATTATAATATTGATTAACGCGTGCCTATATTTATCACTTATCAAATAGAAGATGTTCGTAATATATACGAACATCTTTTACATGTTGACTCTTCAATTTGTGGATGATTAACAAAGACGTGCCCGTGTATCACCATGATCACTCACAAAATATATTTTTGTCTCTTTGATGAAATAGATTTGTACGTAAACTAGTGATTAATACTAATTCTCTGTAAGGACCCAAAAAATTCCATAGGACCGTGGCATGGCATGTCACCGATTTTAAAGATTTTTGGTAAAGGACATAGGTATGACTTACTATGATGAAAATTTGCTTCATATTTGCAATTTCAGTTTCCGTTGCCATAGCAACCACGTCTGAATTTTTCAGAATTTTGACAATATTGAAAACAAAGCATTTTCAAAAGACTCACTTCCATGGAAACGGGTATTGCAGTCAACTGTAAATTTCTATATTAAATCATTGTGTCGTCTGATATGTGAATAAGTGGTCCAAGAGAGGGTTAAAACAAGTTCATAAAGGGGTTTTTTTTTACTTGAAAAGTGCCTGTTTTTGCCTGACTTTGCTTAGTTTACAGCATGTAATATTAGATAAGCAGGCTTATCTGGAGTTTGGGTGCATTTCATCTAAAAAGTATTGATCACTCTTAGCATTTGCTTAGACTTTAGAAAATGAAAAAAAAATAGAGCGGGGAAATTTCTCATTTTAACAGAAAAGAACATCAAAAACGGTTACTATGGCAACATTTCGTTCTACATTACTCTACATGGAGTATATTTTTGCTCCATTTAATTTCTAACTATTTTGAATTAACCATGCATAAAAAACTTAATGAGTGTGTCAATGATATAAGACATATCAATAAGAATTTACCTTGAAAACATTTCAAGGTCATTCTACCTTGTGTCGAGGTCACTGTTTTGTATATGACCAAATTTTACAAAAATAATGTTATTTTTATGAAAATAGAAAAGCCATATTCCAGAAACCAGATGATATCATATCAAAATTGTTTTATACAATATAATATTTGACATATCTCTTATTCATTGAGATAAGTTGCACAGAAACTTGTATCTCTGAAATACTAAGTCCCATGCATACATTTGAATGAAAAAATGTGTAAAATATATCAATTTCTTCCTTTTTGATCAACTTTTTTTCTAACAGATAATTGTGTGATAACTGTCATGTAAATTGTGCGTTTTTCTCTTCTTATACATTTAAACTTTATAAACATTTACCCCATTCATCATTACCATAAAAACGCAAATAAAACACTGACACAAAAAATTTGGAAAATTGCAGATTTCAGTGAAATTTTAGCATTAAAATTGAAATGACCTTGACATTGAAGTCAATTTCTTAGAGTAGAAGTTTTAAAGAGTCACATATGTCTAGGTTGTTAAGCCATTAAAGTGGTTTCCATGGCAACACATTGTCCAAATATAGCTTCTTCCAGTCTTGCGAGGGCTAAAAATAGACTGACCTCGTTTCCATGGCAACAGTCCATTTCATTGTCCAAAAAATGTCATTTTCCTTTTCAATGTACCAATGGTACCATTTGTAGAAAAAAAAAAATAAGCAAAATCGATGACATGCCGTGGCCAGCCAATTTTGGTCCTTACAGAGAATTTGTATTTTAAAAGACGTAGATCACTATAAAACTGACAAAGAAATAATACATATTACTGATGTAATAGAATCGACAGGGGCGAATAGAGAATGATGAAATTGGATGCCTCCACACGGAAAATGGTTTCATATTAGTTCATTGGTTCTCTAGCTTTTATGATGTGGTATATTATGGCATTCCTGACATATTCTGTTAGAAGAGAGCTACACCAGTGATAGCTAGATCTCCAACAAGAACATGAGCCACAGCGGATAACACACACAATTAAGTCATACATGTATGTCATTTAACGCATCAGACACTGGTCACCCCAAACCACCATATCGTTGGAACTGACTGAAAACGACTGAACCAACAAACAATGATGTGAACGAAATACTTGCATGTCAGTAATTTTGTAGAAGTTCCTATATATAGTATGGAATGAATTATGTTTCGTGCGGCAATAATGTAAACTTTGTCAAATTTCCAACAAAGAAATGAACTGCACAATCACATATTTATGGCAACTCTAAGTAATGACTTGTAAGCCCGCACCGGTGTCATACAGAGTAGACCGTCCCCCTGCGGATCCGCCTCCCCCCCCCCCCCGGTACGAATTACGATATGTAGTAGAACACCTCCCAGAAGATCTACTATAGCAGATCATACCCGGATTTCCCCAGGAGACATTTCACTAGAGCGAGGAACCATATTTCGCCGGTGACCATGCATATTTCGCCGTTTCATAGTTAATTGCTTCGGAAATGTTCATCGAGTTTATTTTTCTATTTTTCATCGAGTTTATTATCTATTTTTCACCGGAAATGTTCATCAAGTTTATTTTTCTATATCCTTTCAAATATGACCGTAGTGGTCATGTTTTGATAGATTGTGATATATCCTGCACTCAGTTTTGACAAAAAATACCACAAAATGGTGAAAATTTAACGAAAACACCAACTTTTAGACGTAAACATCAGAAAATTTTACAAAAACCAAAAAAGAAAACATTTTATTTGGCACGATATCATTAAAGAAGTGGAGACGAAACATTTCCTGAAAATGAAATCACATTTTTTTTTTTTTTGTCCGTTTGCGTGTAAATAGGATACAATTATCAACAAAAACGGCGAAATATGGTCACCCCCGAAAACATGGAAACGAAATATTTTGAAGTTTTATAAGGAAACAATGAATCGCGTAAAATAAATTACTTTGTAGTTTTTCAATCGAGAATGGAGTTAAATCATATTCTACCATAAGCAATTATTGAATTGTCCTCCAAGTTTTGAGATTTTCAAAGAAATGTACGAAAAATACGGCGAAATATGGTCACTTGCTCTACATAGCAGATTGTCCCTTCTCCTTGACACAACACAGAGGGGGAGGGGGGTCGAATCGAACTATCCTATTAGTTTTCTCATCCCGTTTGATATTGGTTGTTTTAAAAAGAGAATGAGAATTAAAATGTCTAAGGTATTCATTTCTGAGACAATTTGATATAGACAATGCAATTTCATAGACAACTTCAATGAACATTTTAGATGACATACATGGGCGGATCCAGGATTTTTTTTTTTTTTCAAAGGGGATGGGGTCCTAAAATCCGAATATTTTGAAGAGCAAAAAACAAAAAACAAAAACAGAAAAAAAAAAACGCAAACGCAAGAAATTAAATAAATTTATTGATTGATGATTGTCCGTTCTGTTTCTAATTATTTATAAAACAGGTGACTGGAGAGCAATGGCGAGCAGAAAGCTTAAAATCTGTGTTGCATATATTAAAGTGCAGCATCATTTGAAAATAACGTACATGTATGTATGTAATAAATTCTGGCGAGCGGATGCGATCCAGAGATAAATTTTTGAATGCTGATCAAAATGAAAGATTTCTAATACAAATTCAAGATTAATTTTTACAAATATTATGACAACAAAAGGAATTGGGACTTAATCTTATGAAATATGTATATGAATAACAAAAAAAAAAACAAAACAAAAATTAGCTATGCTTCGAAAATTCCAGGGGGGTTGGGGGGTTGGCGATCCCCCCTCTGGATCCGTGCTTGATAAATCTGCTGCGACGAATGTACGTCAAATCGTGTGATGTCGGGTCTTAGAATGTGTGTAAAATGAAGGTCAGCTGCTGTGATGTGGAAAATCATCTAAACAATTCAAAAGCTATGCCCAAGATTCAAGTTTTCGTGACTGACGTACAGACGGACGTACGAACAATGGGCAGACAAAAGAACCGGTTTTAATTTATATCCAATGATTATGAAATGGGAAATGTCCTTATCAAAACAGGGAGCATTTAGTTGTCTCAGGGACGTTTATATACGCCCATGGAAGTTTTGGGTGAAAACATGTACTTCTATTTAAAATAAAAATTACTTAAAAAAGGATTTTTTTTCAAATTTGATACGAAAATCTAGTTGAAAAAATTAATTCATGTGAACGTATAGCAGTAGTTTTGATATTCTTTCAGATGAAATAAGTTTCAAGTCCCAATTTCATCTTTTCATGATCTGTGTAAAAAAAACCTTATCTTTTATCAGAAAATACTTTAAGTTAGTAGTCATTGGAAGTTGTAGGTTAGTCACTAGGGGGAACGGGGGGGGGGGGGTTAAATTTGCGACATCTTTGAATTATTCATATGAATATTAAAAAAAAAATTGGCGCATTTATACCTTTCATTGTCAAAACACTTTAATCAAGCAATTAATGATGACGTTTCAATATGACTCTATTGATAGAAATAATTAGCCGAGTTGCAAAACTCGGCTCTTAATTTGATGTGAGACGGGCGGGCGGGCGGTTGGGCGGGCGGTTGGGCGGGCGTCTGGGCGGGCGTCTGGGCGGGCGGGAGGGCGTCAACAATTGGTTTCCGGACTATAAGTCAACTACGAAAGAGGCTATAACAATGAAACTTCATACACTTACTCACCATTAGTCAAGGATGAGCCCTATTGATTTTGGGGTCAAAAGGTCAAAGGTCAAGGTCACAGGACTCAGATGATTGAAAATGGTTTCCGGACCATACTTCAGCCTGTATTGCACCTATAATCATGAAACTTGCCAGAAATGTTTCCCTTGAATCAAGGATGAGGCCTATCGATTTTGGGGTCAAAAGGTCAAAGGTCAAGGTCACAGGACTCAGATGATTGAAAATGGTTTCCGGACCATATTTCAGCCTGTATTGCACCTATAATCATGAAATTTGCCAGAAATGTTTCCCTTGAATCAAGGATGAGGCCTATTGATTTTGGGGTCAAAAGGTCAAAGGTCAAGGTCACAGGACTCTGTTGATTGAAATTGGTTTTCGGACCATATTTCAGCCTGTATTGCACCTATAATCATGTAACTTGCCAGAAATGTTTCCCTTGAATAGAAAATGACCACTTTTGATTTTGGGGTCAAAAGGTCAAAGGTCAAGGTCACAGGACTCTGATGATTGAAAATGGTTTCCTGGCCATATTTTAGCCTGTATTGCACCTAAAGTCATGAAACTTGCCAATAATGATTCCCATGAATCAAGGATGAGGCCTATTGATTTTGGGGTCAAAAGGTCAAAGGTCAAGGTCACAGGACTCAGATGATTGAAAATGGTTTCCGGACCATATTTCAGCCTGTATTGCACCTATAATCATGAAACTTGCCAGAAATGTTTCCCTTGAATCAAGGATGAGGCCTATTGATTTTGGGGTCAAAAGGTCAAAGGTCAAGGTCACAGGACTCAGATGATTGAAAATGGTTTCCGGACCATATTTCAGCCTGTATTTCACCTATAATCATGAAATTTGCCAGAAATGTTTCCCTTGAATCAAGGATGAGGCCTATTGATTTTGGGGTCAAAAGGTCAAAGGTCAAGGTCACAGGACTCTGTTGATTGAAATTGGTTTTCGGACCATATTTCAGCCTGTATTGCACCTATAATCATGTAACTTGCCAGAAATGTTTCCTGTGAATAGAAAATGACCACTTTTGATTTTGGGGTCAAAAGGTCAAAGGTCAAGGTCACAGGACTCTGATGATTGAAAATGGTTTCCTGGCCATATTTTAGCCTGTATTGCACCTAAAGTCATGAAACTTGCCATGAATCAAGAATGACCCCTATTGATTTTGGGGTCAAAAGGTCAAAGGTCAAGGTCACAGGACTCCGATGATTGAAAGTGGTTTCCGGACCATATTTCAGCCTGTATTGCAATTATAATCATGAACCTTGCCAGAAATGTTTCCCATGGATCAAGGATGACCACTATCAATTTTGGGGTTAAAAGGTCAAAGGTCAAGGTCACAGGACTAAGATGATTAAAAATGGTTTCAAAAAAAAAAGTAAGAAAAAAATGTAGATATGAAAAGAAATGAAAAAAAATGAATTACAGAAATAGAAAAGAAAAGGAAAGTAAGAAATTGCAAAAAAAAAAAAACAGAAAGAAAAGAAAAAAATTACAAAGAAAAAATAATGAATATTTAAGATATGAATTGTACCTTATTCTGTATCTTTAGAGTATGCTTTGTTAAATCATATTGTACATACAAATACAGTTCAATATTTAAATCCAATTCTACATAAAAGTTCTTTGTTTTATAGTAGTTCTCTTTTGCTTAAGGTTCCTGCACCCTAATAGACAACTTTCGGTTAAAATTTTCACAACATTTCGCCATTTCAAACAAGTACCGATGATTTTATCATCGCAAATGTTCGTACATAATAGCATGAGTTTACAAATGGTACCATGTAAACAAGAAAAATTAGGACATAAAGTATTCTGTATGATGAGATTGAAAATCTGTATCCTTGAAAATATATTACACGCTGATATAGAATAAAGAGAAGACCATTTCTTGATCCAGAAATTTTCATTTAGGACCACAAAATGTTGTTACAAACCATACACATTTCATGTTAGTCTGCATATTCATACTTACATTCCAGTTTTGCAACTCGGCATTTTGCATCTTCGATGCATTTTGAGCTTATTTTTTTTTTCAATTAATAAGGCATGACAAATGGATATTTTTATTTATCTGATAGTTCATTGCTACTTTTGAAAAATGCGTATATATAACTACTAAAAACTGAGTGCTGAACGATCTGATCATGTTAAGATAAAAAAAAAAAAAAAAAAATAAATAAATAAAAAATATACAATCACAATGAAAACAATGAGCAGTACATATACCAATAATATAAGTACTGCATGTCCAGCGTAGCGAGCCGAATTTTTGTCGAAAAAGGTCCTTTTTCGTTAAAATGGGCAAATTTCATACCCATCTTGAAAGGAGGGGGGTGGTGTTCTAGACCCGGTCATACCCCGCTAAATCTGCGCATGATTCTGAGGGTGTTGCAGGATACGAAGAAAGACCGCGATCGTGACCCCCCCCCCCCCCCCCCCCCCAAAAAAAAAAAAAAAAAATCTACATCCGCGCCCCATGCAATGATCATAATATAGAATGACACATAGTTTGATTATTTGCTGCAAATATTTACAAATAATTTTAACAATATCTTTCTTTTCGAAAATACTTTCGATAAATATAAGTTTTTTTGTTTTTTTTTTATTAGATAAATTTTAAATTAGTTATTTTAGTCTTCTCTGATATTATAGATCTATTTCACCCATGATTACCCATGTAATTGGCAATCATCCCCAATCAACACGTTCAAGTGAGAATGTTGTGATTTCTTTCTACCTCACCTGAATAGGATCCGAGTCACGTGACATTTTGCGTTGTTCCCGGCCAGGTAGTGATTAGAATTCAGGTAAACGTGACCGCGTGACCAGAGAGAACAAAGAACATCGACCAACAAGATGAAGAAAAAGACCAGAGACTACAGTAAAGGTAAAACGATTTATTTCATTATTTTAAGGGTTATCTCTCTGATTTCACATGCAAACGTGCAAACAGTAACTCCTATAATTTTTAAATAATTTGGGCTCGATATACAATTTTTCATGATTTTTAGAACGTCGAAAAATTGGCGCGTAAATTCACGAACAAAGTTATACCGGAGTCTTGTAAGCAGGACTAGAACAAAGTTAGTACTGTAACACTAAAAGGTAATGTCAGGTGTTACTGTAAAGTCTTGGCTTCCCGTGTAGAAATATGATTACGACATTTATAGCTATATTCTGATGCAGATTTCTCAGATACTAATCTATGCATGTACCATGTGTAATGATGATATGGGGCAGTTCGTTTTTATTTGGTTCTTTGGTTACAAACAATTTTCCGACATCAGACTTGACGGACTTTTACATTGTCATCGACCCCCCTCTCCCTGAGTTAGGCACGGTCCATTTGATATGGGGGGAAGGGTGGGGGGGGGGGGGGGGCTTGGGTTTTTTTGTCGGAGCAAGATGTGCAATAAATTAAGAAAGTTTGTGTTTTATCAATAGAAATTCTGTATTTTTTTCAAAACTCTAAAATATTACCTTATTTTTATGAAATATTTAATTAACTTCTAAACAGAGAGTCATAGAACTTCAAATATTTTACATTATAATACTCAGTAAACAAAATCTATGTATAACAAATGTATAAGATACAAGTATTTAATCATCTTATGGGAGGGTTTAAATTTCTAGACAAATTTGTAAATTGGGGAAAAACTGAATTAAGTTCTTCAAAGTTTGTATATAAAATTTGACTCTATGGTGATACATGCATCTATTAATAGTAATGCATTTTATTGATATTATCAATTTTTCAGGATTTTTTAGCAAAATTTATGGTAATTCTTCAAATTCAGATTACTTGTAAGAGCAAGATTATTTTTTTCTGACACACCATAAGCAAATTTTTTTTTTTCATCAAAATTCAGAGCAAAATTATTTTTTTTCGAAAAAAACCCAAGCCCCCCCCCCCCCCCCCCCCCCCCCCCAAGGATATCAAATGGCCCATGCCTTAGCGAAAAACCACTAGTCTAGTACTTAATTTACTTGCAATGTGAGATCCTATTTTATATAAGTCAGCAGTGGCGGATCCATCTTTTGAGTTGGGGGTGGGGGTGTGAAATTGGTCACATGGGTCCCCAGCAGGTCCAAAAGGCAGAACCCTGGTGGGGTGGGGGCAAAGCTTACCAGAAGCGTATGCATTTCAACCTTTTTATGAACCATTTTTGTGACTCAATAAGAAGGAAAAGAGTAAATATATCTGGAATTGCAAAATGACTTTGAAGTCTGAGTAATAGATTGAATGAAGGGACAGCTAGGTGCCTTTGAAATTGGGAAAAATAGTGGGGTTGTTTTCAAAAATTGGGCAACATATTTGAAAATGGACATGTGTTACCTATGATTTGCAAATTTATTTAGAATTAGGGGTGGGGGTATGTGCCCTTGAATCTGAAAAAAAAAAAAAACGAGAGATAAAATTTCAAATGATTTGTTTATTGAACACTTTAAGTTAACTTAAAATTCCTGGCTAATATTAATGAACTTGATGTATATCAATCAGAACTTGAAAGCTTTAATTTAGGAATGATAAACATGATAAATGAGAAAAGAAAATAATTTAAATTCGTGGCATCTTTATCTTGGAGTTTGTTCAGGAAGATCAGCGGATAATATCTCACCAATAGTGATGAAAAATCAGAACAGTTTAATAAATTGATTATCGGACACTATCGGAAGCATGTATCGATTCAAAAATGATTATCGTATCTAATTCTAAGTAACGTACAATATTTCTTTTATAACTATGGAAAGATTAAGACATGGAATATACATATCAGCATTTTTATGCCCCCGGAATCAAAGATTCGGGTGCATACAGTTTTTGGCCTGTCTGTTTGTTTGTCTGTCTATTTGTCCGAAATTAACTTTAACATTGGGCATAACTTTTGAATGGAAGGTGATGTAGCTTTCATATTTCACATGTGTATTCCTTGTGACAAGACCTTTCCATTGATACCAAATTTTTTTACCTTGTGACCTTGACTTTGACCTTTGACCTACTTTTCAAAAACTTTAACATTGGAAATAACTTTTGAATGGTTAGTGATATGGCTTTCATATTTGACAAGTGTATTTCTTATGACAAGACCTTTCCATTGATACCAAAATTTTTTGACATCATGAACTTGACCTGGACCTTTGACCTACTTTTCAAAAACATTAACATTAGGGATAACTTTTGAATGGTTAGTGATACTGATATGGCTTTCATATTTGATATGTGTATTTGACATGTGTATTTCTTGTGAATAGACCTTTCCATTGATACCAAATTTTTTAACCTCGTGACCTTGATCTTTGACCTACTTTTCAAAAACTTTAACATTGGGCATAACTTTTGAATGGTAAATGATAGGGCTTTCATATTTCTCATGTGTATTCCTTGTGAGAAGACCTTTCCATTGATATCAAATTTTTTTGACCTTGTGACCTTGACCTTTGACCTATTCTTCAAAAACTATCACATTGGGAATAACATTTATATGGTTGCGGTTAGTGATACAGCTTTCATATTTGACATGTGTATTCCTTGTGACAAGATATTTCCATTGATGCCAAAATTTTTGACCTTGTGACCTTGACCTTTGACCCGCTTTTTAAAACCTTTAACGTTAGGCATAACTTTTGACTGGTAAGTGATACTGCTTTCATATTTCACATGTGTATTACTTGTGACAAGACCTTTCGATTGATACCAAAATGTTTTGACTTTGTGACCTTGACCTTTGACCTTCTTTTCAAAAACTTTAACATTGGAAATAACTTTTGAATGGTAAGTGATAGGGCTATCATATTTGCGATGTGTAATCCTTGTGACAAGACCTTAATTCCAATGATACCAAAAATTTTGACCTTGTGACCATAACCTTTACCTTTCATATTTGCCATGTGTATTCCTAGTGACAAGACCTTTCCATTGATACCAAAATTTTTGACCTTGTGACCATAATCTTAACCTTTCACTTACTTTTAAAAAAAATCAACATTGGGCAACACTTTTGAATGGTAAGTTATAGTGCTTTGATATTTCACATGTGTATTCGTTATGTTAAGACCTTTCTACTTGATACCAAAATTTTTATGCCCTAGGAATCAAAGATTTGGGGGCATATAGTTTTTGGCCTGTCCGTCTGTTTGTCTGTCTGTTTGTCCGAAAAACTTTAAAATTGGACATAACTTTTGAATGGGAGGTGATATGGCTCTCATATTTCACATGTCTATTCCTTGTGACAAGACCTCTCTATCGATACCAAAATTTTTGAACTTGTAACCTTGATCTTGACCTTTGGCCTACTTTTCAAAAACTTTAACATTGGGCATAACTTTTGAATTATCAGGTTAGTGATAGGGTTTTCATATTTAATATGTATTCCTTGTGACAAGACCTTTCCATTGATACCAAAATTTTTGACCTTGTGACCTTGACCTTTGACCAACTTTTCAAAAACTTTAACATTTGGCATAACTTTTGAATGGTAAGTGATATTCACATGTGTATTTGTTATGTAAAGACCTTTCTATTGATACCAAAAATGTTGACCTTGACTTTGACCTTTTACATGTACCTTATTTACAAAAACTTTAACATTGGGCATAACTTTTGAATGGTAAGTGATAGGGCTTTGATATTTCACATTTGCTTTCCTTGTCACAAGATTTTTCCATTGATATCATAAATCTTTAACCCAGTGACCCTGACCCTGACCTTTCACATACATGTACTTAATAGAAAATGGTGTTTATACTAACAAAGATGCCACCGGGGGCATTCGTGTTTCGCAAACACAGGCTTTATTAACCTTGTGATCCTGACCTTGACCTTTCACATACTTAACAGAAAATGGTGTTTATACTAACAGATACTAGGCATTCGTGTTTGACAAAAACTAGGCTTTTTTGGCCGGATTGCAAAGCAATTCCGGTCTATAGATTGACGATGTCCGTCCGTCCGTCCGTCTGTCCGTCCGTCTGTCCGTCTGCCGTCAACATTTTGGTTAAAGTTTCTGGTTGAGGCAAAATCTAAGGAACTATATGCAGTAGAAACTTTATATTAAACATGAAGGTTGCCCATGACAAGACCTTTCAATTTATGCCGTAACATTTGACCTAGTGACCTTGACCTTGGACTTTGACCTAGTTAAAGATTTTGGTTAAAGTTCCTGGTTTAAGCAAAATCTAAGGAACTGTACGCAGTAGGAACCTTATATTATACATATAGGTTGCCCATGACAAGACCTTTCAATTAATGCCATAACATTGGACCTAGTGACCTTGACCTTGGACTTTGACCTAGTTAAAGATTTTGGTTAAAGTTTCTGGTTTAAGCAAAATCTAAGGAACTGTATGCAGTAGAAACCTTATATTATACATTTAGGTTGCCCATGATGAGACCTTTCAATTTATGCCGTAACATTGGACCTAGTGACTTTGACCTTGGACTTTGACCTAGTTCAAGATTTTGGTTAAAGTTTCTGGTTTAAGCAAAATCTAAGGAACTGTATGCAGAAGAAACTTTATATTATACATGTAGGTTGCCCATGATGAGACCTTTCAATTTATGCCGTAACATTTGACCCAGTGACCTTGACCTTGAACTTTCACCTAGTTAAAGATTTTGGTTAAAGTTTCTGGTTTAAGCAAAATCTAAGGAACTGTATGCAGAAGAAACTTTATATTATACATGTAGGTTGCCCATGATGAGACCTTTCAATTTATGCCGTAACATTTGACCCAGTGACCTTGACCTTGAACTTTGACCTAGATAAAGATTTTGGTTAAAGTTCCTGGTTTAAGCAAAATCTAAGGAACTGTATGCAGTAGAAACCTTATATTATACATTTAGATTGCCCATGACAAGACCTTTCGATTTATGCCGTAACATTGGACCTAGAGACCTTGACCTTGGACTTTGACCTAGTTAAAGATTTTGGTTAAAGTTTCTGGTTTAAGCAAAATCTAAGGAACTGTATGCAGTAGAAACCTTATATTATACATTTAGGTTGCCCATGATGAGACCTTTCAATTTATGCCGTAACATTGCACCTAGTGACTTTGACCTTTGACTTTGACCTAGTGGAAGATTTTGGTTAAAGTTTCTGGTTTAAGCAAAATCTAAGGAACTGTATGCAATAGAAACTTTATATCATACATGTAGGTTGCCCATGATGAGACCTTTCAATTTATGCCGTAACATTTGACCCAGTGACCTTGACCTTGAACTTTGACCTAGTTAAAGATTTTGATTAAAGTTCTTGGTTTAAGCAAAATCTAAGGAACTGTATGCAGTAGAAACCTTATATTATACATTTAGGTTGCCCATGATGAGACCTTTCAATTTATGCCGTAACATTGGACCTAGTGACCTTGACCTTGGACTTTGACCTAGTTAAAGACTTTGGTTAAAGTTCCTGGTTTAAGCAAAATCTAAGGAACTGTATACAGTAGAAACTTTATATTATACATGTAGGTTGCCTCTGACAAGACCTCTCAATGTAATTGCTGTAATATTTGACTTAGTGACCTAGACCCAGTTGGTGACAAAAACTTACTTTGCAATCCGGCCATACCGTCTTTAGCGGTGTTTTATTTTTAGTCCCCTACCGGCAACGCCGAAGGGGACTCTTAGTTTCCTCTTGGTCTGTCTGTCCGTCTGTCTGTCTGTCTGTCCGTCCGTCTGTCCCATTTTCAGTTTTCCGGACTTTTTTTCGCTGTTGTTGCATATATTGAACTCATTTTTGGTATGTGGATATATCTCAATGTGATACAGATCAAGTTTGAGTTTGCTTTTGATTGACCTAATTTTACAAGAGTTATGGCCCTTGGACTTAGCAAATTTCATGAAAGTCTCAGTTTTCCGGACTTTTTTCCGCTGGTGTTGGATATATTGAACTCATTTTTGGTATGTGGATATATCTCAATGTGATACAGATCAAGTTTGAGTTTGCTTTAGATTGACCTAATTTTACAAGAGTTATGGCCCTTGGACTTAGCAAATTTTATGAAAGTTTCAGTTTTCCGGACTTTTTTCCGCTGTTGTTGCATAAATTGAACTCATTTTTGGTATGTGGATATATCTCAATGTGATACAGATCAAGTTTGAGTTTGCTTTAGATTGACCTAATTTTACAAGAGTTATGGCCCTTGGACTTAGCAAATTTTATGAAAGTTTCAGTTTTCCGGACTTTTTTCCGCTGTTGTTGCATAAATTGAACTCATTTTTGGTATGTGGATATATCTCAATGTGATACAGATCAAGTTTGAGTTTGCTTTTGATTGACCTAATTTTACAAGAGTTATTGCCCTTGGACTTAGCAAGTTTTATGAAAATTTCGGTTTTCCGGACTTTTTTCTGCTGTTGTTGGATATATTGAACTCATTTTTGGTATGTGGATATATCTCAATGTGAAACAGATCAAGTTTGAGTTTGCTTGTGATTGACGTAATTTTACAAGAGTTATGGCCCTTGGACTTAGCAAATTTTATGAAAATTTTGGTTTTCCGGACTTTTTTGCACTGTTGTTGGATAAATTGAACTCAGTTTTGGTATTTGGATATATCTCAATGGGATACAGATCAAGTTTGAGTTTGCTTTACATTCACCTATTTCTACAAGAGTTATGACCCTTGGACTTAGCAAATTTTATGAAAGTTTCAGTTTTCCGGACTTTTCTTTGGTTCTATTGCAAATAATGCACTGATTTTTGGTAAATGAATACATCTCAGTGTGATACAGACCAAGTTTGAGTTTGGTTTCCATTGGCCTATTTTTACAAGAGTTATGGCCCTTGGACTTAGCAAATTTCATGAAATTTTCAGTTTTCCGGACTTTTTCATTCCTGTTATTGCAGATAATGAGCTGATTTTTGGTATTTGAATACATTATAGTGTGATGCAGATTTGAGTTTAATTTAGATTCACTAATTTTCACAAGAGTTATGGCCCTTGGACTTAGCAAATTTCTTGAATTCAGTTTCCCAGACCTTTCTTGGCTGTTGTTGAAGAAGATGAACTGATGAACAGAGATGCAAGTCATAAATTTATGCCGCCGGTAGGGGACTTATATCGCACAGCGATCATTGCATTTTTTATTTTAAACATTAATTAATGAACATGTTTTGTTCTGTCTGTAATATAAAATAAGGATATTTCATGAAAATTGTGGAAGATCTATGATAAAGTTTTTGTGTCACCTGCAAAGCATAGCGACACTTAGGGATCATTGTATCTTTTTTAGTCCCCTACCGGCAACGCCGAAGGGGACTCTTAGTTTCCTCTCGGTCTGTCTGTCCGTCCGTCTGTCCCTCCGTCTGTCCGAATATCCGTTTTCCGGACTTTTTTCTGCAATGCATGGAGATATCAAGATGAAATTTGATACACAGCTTGGTCTTGGATAGTTACAGAGCAAGTTTGACTTTCGTCACGCTTGACCCATTTTTCGAGGAGTTATGCCCCTTGATGACTTGGAAAATTCAGTTTTTGTCAGTTTTCCGGACTTTTTTCTGCAACGGATGGAGATATTCAGATGAAATTTGATACACAGCTTGGTTTTGGATAGTTACAGAGCAAGTTTGACTTTCGTCACGCTTGACCCATTTTTTGAGGAGTTATGCCCCTTGGAAAATCCAGTTTTTGTCAGTTTTCCGGACTTTTTTCTGCAACGGATGGAGATATTCAGATGAAATTTGATACACAGCTTGGTTTTGGATAGTTACAGAGCAAGTTTGACTTTCGTCACGCTTGACCCATTTTTTGAGGAGTTATGCCCCTTGATGACTTGGAAAATCCAGTTTTTGTCAGTTTTCCGGACTTTTTTCTGCAACGGATGTAGATATTCAGATGAAATTTGATATACAGCTTGGTCTTAGATAGTTTCAGAGCAAGTTTGACTTTTGTCACGCTTGACCCATTTTTCGAGGAGTTATGCCCCGTGATGACTTGGAAAATTCAGTTTTTGTCAGTTTTCCGGACTTTTTTCTGCAACAAATAGAGATATTCAGATGAAATTTGATAAACAGCTTGGTCTTGTATAGTTACAGAGCAAGTTTTGTTTTCGTCATGCTTGACCTATTTTTCAAGGAGTTTTGCCCTTTGATGACTTGCACAATTCAGTTTTTGTCAGTTTTCCAGACTTTTTTCTGCAACAAATAGAGATATTCAGGTGAAATTTGATACTCAGCTTAGTCTTGGATAGTTACAGAGCAAGTTCAACTTTCATCACGCTTGACCTCTTTTTCGAATTGATAAAGCTAAAGCAGATAAAACCTCAGAACAGAGCTGCACAGACAGTAAGTTCAATTAAAACTCTTACATGTTTAATTGAAGAGTAATTCAAAGGCAGAGTTGCAGGACATAAATAATGCCGCCGGTAGGGGACTATATCGCTCAGCGATCATAACATTTTTATAACTTTAAAATTTCGAAAATCTAACCTCCAATAGCACGACTTGTATTAGCCTATTTCTATTTCCATCAACAATTTTTGTTTTTATTTTAAATTCAAAATATTGAAATTCTAACTTCCAAAATGCTCCGACTATCCTACCTTTGTTACATGTAGCATATGACTGGGAACATAATTTACAAATTACTGTTGTCATGTCCAAATTGGCCTTAGTCTGGGACTAGGACCAGCGCCTTTCTTCTTGAACCCAAAATACTCCTACACATCTGCTTTTGTATTTCCTGGAAAGGGATAGATTTTTACTTTCCCATGACTTTAGAGCTGCAACGATTCACCGCGGTGCACCGAGAATCGCGATTCTTAGCTCCGACTCGAATCGCGAGTCATAGTGGTTGGAAACGATTCGAGTCGAATAGTCTAAATAATGCAGAAAAACGTTCTCATTTCAACTTTAAAGTATTCACTAATCGCAGGATTCCCAATAAAAATGATTTTAGGTGGTGATTTAGAATAAAAAGTGAACCTTCCTAGTGCACTTACCTAGCAATTCGTAAGAAATTACAGGGTCAGAGGAAATTCGAACCGGCCACTTTTACCGCATTTCAACGAGCGTGTGAGTGCTACCCAAATTGAAAATTGCCGCTTTTAACATGTTTAAAGTATTTTACCTATGCTCTTCTTTGTGCAAACTGGTTAGTTTTCATATATCTTTTGTACATGGTATGGAATTTATATCCCCAGATGGCTGTTCTGTGGAGGGGGGGGGGGGGGGTGGCTTGAATAATATTTCCACATGATACAGGTATTTTATGGTTTTTTTTTTTTAGATTGAGATGAGATTTTCAATTAAATTTTTGCAAATAAAAGGAAAAGATATTAAATATCCAAGGAAAATTATATTGCAAAAAACTCGAACCGAAAAAACCGAATCGAGACATAAAAATCGAAATCGAACCGAATCGAGAAGTTCCCGACTCGTTGCAGCTCTACATGACTTCCATAATCTGAGATCGTTAATTTTCAAAATCACTGTTGCCGACTTTGACATTTTAACGACGATATCGGCAACAATCATTTCAATATTATTACACAAGCTCTGAGAAGCTTATAAACTCTGCATGGGAGCACTTTGCTAACTTTCAGTCTAAATGCCTAATTTAGGTTGCCAATGAATTGAAAATTAATACAGAAAGATGGTATATAATTTATTCTAGCAAATGCACGATCATTTCAGCAGTTCAGTACATGAAACACAATTATAACATAGAAATATGGTCTATTTATAGTATACTGTAGCTCTTCAAACTGTTTTTGCATTGCCTATAAAACTTGGGAAATTTGACAATAGCGTGACATGAGCATGTAGATATACTCTATTAAATATTGAGCAGAAAATAAATATATACATAAAACTTGATCAGCTCTTTTTGACGCAAGGTGGGCTGGCAGACACTGACAACAATTAGTTTCCAGACTTACATAGTTCAGATATGATACTAAAGTGCCAGTGCAATGAAACTTCTTGCACTTTATTACTAACCATGAACCAAGGGTGACTTTTACCGGCAACGCTGAAGGGGACTCTTAGTTTTTGATTTGGGACCTTGACCTAGGAGTTTGACCTAGCTATAGCTTGGGCATAACTTGTGAATGGTAAGTGATAGGGCTTTCATATTTCACATGGATCTCTTGTGACAATTAAGACCTTGCCAAGATGTTTGACCTTGTGACTTTAAATCTTTAACCTTTACCATATCTTTTGAATGGTAAATGATGGGGCTTTCAGATTTCACATTTGTATTCCTTGTGTCACAAAACTTTTTCGCCCTCGTGACCTTGACCTTGGGTATTTATGCCCCCGGAATCAAAGATTCGGGGGCATATAGTTTTTGGCCTGTCCGTCTGTTTGTCTGTCTGTCTGGCTGTTTGTCCGAAAAACATTGGACATAACTTTTGAATGGTAAGTGATAGGGCTTTTATATTTCACATGTGTATTCCTTGTGACAAGACCTTTCCATTGATACCAAAATTTGTTGACCTCGTGACCTTGACCTTGACCTTTGACCTACTTTTCAAAATCTTTTAAAATTGGGCATATCTTTTGAATGGTAAGTGATAGGGCTTACATATTTCACATCTGTATTCCTTGTGACAAGACCTTTCCATTGATACCAAAATTTTGACCTCTTGACCTTGACCTTTGACCTACTTTTCAAAAACTAACATTGGGCATATCTTTTGAATGGGAAGTGATAGGGCTTTCATATTTCACATGTGTATTCCTTATGACAAGACCTTTCCATTGATACCAAAATTTTTGACCTCGTGACCTTGACCTTGACCTTTGACCTACTTTTCGAAAACTTTAACATTGGGCATATCTTTTGAATGGTAAGTGATAGGGCGTTCATATTTCACATGTGTATTCCTTGTGACAAGACCTTTCCATTGATACCAAAAATTTTTAACCAAGTAACCCTGACCTTGACCTTTCACATACATGTTCTTAACAGAAAATAGTGTTTATACTAACAAAGATGCCACTGGGGGCATTCGTGTTTCACAAACACAGGCTTTATTGATTTAGTATTATGATTATGCATGCGCAAGATATATTATTGGGGATGGGGAGGTCTGTAAGCATTACTTTAAGGACAAATGCCCAAAAGTGGTGGACAACAATTTTTATGCCCCCAAGAATCAAAGATTCGGGGGCAAATAGATTTTGGCCGGTTTGTCCGTTTCAAAACCTTTGACATAGGGTATAGCTTTTGAATTGTAAATTAAAGTGCTTTGATGTTTCACGTGTATTCCTTGTGACAAGACCTTTCCATTTAAACCAAAATTTTTGACACCTAGACCTTTGACCTACTTTTCTGAATTTTTTTTTTCAAAACTGTAACATTTGGCATATTTACTTTTGATTGGTTAGTGATAGGGATTTGATATTTCACATGTGTATTCCTTGTGACAAGATCAACCTTTCCATTGATACCAAAGTTTATGACCTCATGACCTTGACCTTTGACATAATTTTCATAAAAGTTAAACATTGGGGATTACTTTTGATTGGTTAGTGATAGGGCTTTGATATTTCACATGTGTATTCCTTGTGACATGACCTTTGCATTGACCTCTTGGCCTTGGCTTTGACTGTTGACCTACTTTTTATGCCCCCGGAATCAAAGATTTGGGGGCATATAGTTTTTGGCCTGTCCGTCTGTTTGTCTGAAAAAACTTTAACATTGGACATAACTTTTGTATGGGAAGTGATAGGGCTTTCATGTTTCACATGTGTATTCCTTGTGACAAGACCTTTCCATTGATACCAACATTTTTGACCTCGTGACCTTGACCTCGACCTTTGACCTACTTTTCAAAAGCTTTCGTGACCTTGTGACCTTGACCTTTGACCTTTTAACCCAGTGACCTCACATACATGTACTTAACAGAAAATAGTGTTCATGCTAACAAAGATGCTACCGGGGGCATTCGTGTTTCACAAACACAGGCTTTATTATAAAACTTTAACAATAGACGTAAGTTTGATTGGTTAGTGATAGGGCTTTGATATTTCACATGTGTATTCCTTGTGACATGACCTTTGCATTGACCTCTTGGCCTTGGCTTTGACTGTTGACCTACTTTTTATGCCCCCGGAATCAAAGATTTGGGGGCATATAGTTTTTGGCCTGTCCGTCTGTTTGTCTGAAAAAACTTTAACATTGGACATAACTTTTGTATGGGAAGTGATAGGGCTTTCATGTTTCACATGTGTATTCCTTGTGACAAGACCTTTCCATTGATACCAACATTTTTGACCTCGTGACCTTGACCTCGACCTTTGACCTACTTTTCAAAAGCTTTCGTGACCTTGTGACCTTGACCTTTGACCTTTTAACCCAGTGACCTCACATACATGTACTTAACAGAAAATAGTGTTCATGCTAACAAAGATGCCACCGGGGGCATTCGTGTTTCACAAACACAGGCTTTATTATAAAACTTTAACAATAGACGTAAGTTTGATTGGTTAGTGATAGGGCTTTGATATTTCTCATGTGTATTCCTTGTGACAAGACCTTTCCATTGATACCAAAATTTTTTATCCTCGAACTTTTACCTACTTTTGAAAAAAAAAACAACTTTATCAAAGGTAGATAATTTATATTTCACAAGTATATTCCTTTTGATAAGACCTTTATTTTTACCATGTGACCTTGACTTGATCTTTCCTGTACGAAATATTCCGCCCTGACTCTAGGGGTTATATTTTCTATTTTCCAGGCGGATTCCGTTTACTCTCCGTATATGGCACACATTATAGCGTAAGGCAGTTTCCGCCATGTATATATGGCTCAAATATTTAAATGAGGACGCTTAAGATTAGGCAATTTCTGCCTTGACCTAGGCGTACTCTGCCTAATATTATAAATAAGCCTAATACGCCTTATAAAGCAGAATTTGATACCATGACTTTTGACCTAGTGACCTTGGCCTTTGACTTACTTCAAAACTATAAGAGATATGGCTTTGATATTTCACATGTAGATTCCTAACGATCAGAGCTTTCATTTGATACCATGGTTTTTGACCTAGTGACCTTGACCTTTGACCTACTTTTAAAATGTAATGGATATGGCTATGATGTTTAACATATAGATTTCTATGTCATAAATGAATCCATTTAGAGAAAAACGTCCTAAGGGGGGTATAATTCGTCACTTTAAGGGCAGTTCTAGTTGAATTAGAAATTTAGACTAAAGTGTGTCAAAACTATATAGAATCTCGCATTGAAACTTAAATGGAGATATTAATATTGCACTCTGTTGATTTCAATGGACATAGTGTTTCAACACACAATCTGCTGTCAGCAATCCAGCCATTAATACCGTCTAAGCAGTGTCTTGTTAAAGTATATACATGATATGTGTATGATATCGTGATATGTATCATATCGCACATCAAGTATTGTGATCCGTATCGGATTGGCTGGTGCAGTAACATCCAAGCCCTACTGTGGACAAAATGGGCTTAAAATCCTTGTGAACAGAAATATTAATCACCATAAAATCACCAAACCGCTCAGAAATGTTTGCCCTGGGAAGATGATCCGTATTTATTTTCAAGGTCAAAGGTCAAGGTAACTTTCAACTTTTATTTTTAAATCCTTTTGCTGATCATATCATAGAGCATGCAGTGGCAAGGGGGATGCTACAATTACGCTTGGGTTAAGCCTTTACAATGTATTTGGTTTAGCTGTTGTGTTTAGGTTTGAAGTTGTGCAGTCTTCGTGAAAACTCACTAGCCCGACCGCCCTGGCTACCAAATATTTCCTCAGGCTACCAAAATTTGATGCTGAACTAGCCCGACTGGCTAGTGGCTTTTAATGAAATGCAGCGTTCTCATTAAGGGCCGACGGCTGGCGATTTCTCGTCTTATTCTTAGGGTAAAATCGCCGCCTACTCTCCGTAAAAAGTACCTGTTACGTCTCAACTTTTATTGCTGGTTAAGTTTGAAGTATGTTTAAAATATTATAACGTTTTCCTGTAAAATCTGTTCATCAAAATATTGTCCTAAGATACAAGATAAATATTTCCGTAACCACAGGGCATTGTTTTCTGCGCGGAGTGACAGGTTATTTGACAGTACCAACTAATAATTGCGAGTATAACATGTTCACTTAAATACCTAAAACTTTCAAAAATCTCGACTGCATGAACACTGAAATGAAGAAATTCTTACGAAAATTTTATAACTATTGGCCAAGCGCCGCAAGCAAGGCCAACCTTTTAGCGTGTATGATTGAAATAAGTTCTTAGGCACGGTCCATTTGATATTCAGGGGGGGGGGGGGCTTGGGTTTTTTGTCGGAGGAAGATTTTTTTTTCGCCCCGGACATATATATATATATATAACATGTATAAGAGGGTCTGAGGGGAAGGTCTCCTAGACAATTTTTTAAATGTTACTAATATTTGTAAATTGGTGAATAACTGAAGTTCTTCCTCCAAGCTTACGAGAACATAAAATTAGACTCTATGGGATACATGCAACATGTATCAATAGCAATACATAGATATTGATGATATGTTTAAGCTTTTATGGAAGCCCTTTTTCATTCACATACATGTATAACTTTTGATATCTTCAAATATATGAACATTGCCATAAGTAAATAATGTTTTGATATAATACTATGGTGAGCGAAGCGAGCCAAAAATTTAAGATACAATTTGAAAACTGCGTTGAGCAAAGCAAGCCGGAAAATTTTCATGAATTTTAGCGAAATTTTATGGTAATTCTTCAAATTCAGATTATTTGCAAGAGTAAGATTATTTTTTCTGTCACACCATAGGCAAATTTATTTTTTTCATCAAAATTGAGAGCAAAATTATTTTTTTTCGAAAAAAACCCAAGCCCCTCCCCCCCCCAGAATATCAAATGGACCGTGCCTTATATTTTTCTTTCTTGGTCAATTTTCTGCAGGCAAAGCGTATGTGAAATTGTATTTAATTCATTGTATAATCGAGTCTATTGATCATCCGCCAGAGAAATGATCGGGTGGTGGTTTAACTTCGTTTGATTTTTGGCCGGATTGCAAAGCAATTCCGGTCTATGGATTGACGATGTCCGTCTGTCCGTCTGCCGTCAACATTTTGGTTAAAGTTTCTGGTTGAGGCAAAATCTAAGGAACTATATGCAGTAGAAACTTTATATTATACATGAAGGTTGCCCATGACAAGACCTTTCAATTTATGCCTTAACATTTGACCTAGTGACCTTGACCTTGGACTTTGACCTTGTTAAAGATTTTGGTTAAAGTTCCTGGTTTAAGCAAAATCTATGGAACTGTATGCAGTAGAAACTTTATATTATACATGTAGGTTGCCCATGACCAGACCTTTCAAATTATGCCGTAACATTGGACCTAGTGACCTTGACCTTGGACTTTGACCTAGTTAAAGACTTTGGTTAAAGTTCCTGGTTTAAGCAAAATCTAAAGAACTGTTTGCAGTAGAAACTTTATATTATACATTTAGGTTGGCCATGATGAGACCTTTCAATTTATGCCGTAACATTGGACCTAGTGACCTTGACCTTGGACTTTGACCTAGTTAAAGATTTTGGTTAAAGTTTCTGGTTGAGGCAAAATCTAAGTAACTATATGCAGTAGAAACTTTATATTATACATGAAGCTTGCCCATGACAAGACCTTTCAATTTATGCCGTAACATTTGACCTAGTGACCTTGACTTTGGACTTTGACCTAGTTAAGGATTTTGGTTAAAGTTCCTGGTTTAAGCAAAGTCTATGGAACTGTATGCAGTAGAAACTTTATTTTATACATGTAGGTTGCCTCTGACAAAACCTTTCAATTTACGCTGTATTATTTGACCTATTGACCTTGACCCAGTTAGTGACAAAACTTACTTTGCAATCCGGCCATACCGTCTTTAGCGGTGTTTTATTATGTAAACTCTAATAGACATGTGTGAATTTTTGCCTTCTCAACGGACCTAGCTGAGGAAACGATGGGTCTTTATAGCATTTTGATTTTTCTTCAATGGCTAGTGAATGTTTTAGGAGGCTAGTAGATTTTGGCACTCAACTAGCCCGACCGGCTAGTAGCCAAAAAAAGTTTTCATGAAGACTGGTTGTGAAAGAGCAACATAGGGTAAAATCTTCACATTTAGTAAAGAGATAAAGAATAGTGAGAGGATCTCAACAATTATATTGTTTTAATGTCTCTGTAATTGGTAACTCGGGGACATATTTACATTCCTACTGTGTTTCCCTTATACGAAGGTACCAAACCAACTGCACTGCAAATTTCGAGGAAAAAAAAAAGTAAAGCACAAAGTGCTTTTCAGGAATTTTTTTTCCGTTCCCTACTGCCAATACACACTGATAAAGCGCAAAAGCTGAAAAACAATCCATAACTTTTGATTGGTAAGTGATTTGGCTTTTGTATTTTACATTTGTATTCCTTGTGAAAAGACTTTTTGATGGATACCACAATTTTTGACCTTGTGGCCTTGACCTTGGAGTTTGACCTTCTTTAAAACATAAACTTTGGCTGTAACTTTTGAATGGTATTAGTGTTAGGGCTTTCATATTTCACATATATACATTCCTTGTGACAAGATCTTTCCATTGACACTTAATTTGACCTTGTGACCTTGACTTTAGATGTGAACTTCTTTTGACAGTTTTAGCTGTTTTACTGAAGATGCCAATGGGGGCATTCATCAACGTTTTTTATTGACCTTGACATTGAAGTTTGACTGGACCTTGAAAGGGGTAATTTAGAATTTAGCCTTATACCAAAACTATATGAAAAAAATATCACATGTAACTTAAGGTTGACTTGAGGATTGACCTTGAAGATATGATTTTGAATTGGACTATATTGTACCGATACTAAATATGAAATATCACATTGAAACTTTGAATGGAGATGGAATGTGGTGATTATTCCTGACTAATATGAATTTGAAATATTGCAATGGACATAGTGTTTCCAAACACATTCATCTACTAGCGATCTCAGCCCTTAATACCCTCTTAAGCGGTCTCCGAGTCTTGTATAGGAATATGTAGATTTTGCTGCAATTTTTTTGAATATTGCAAATATCGAGTTTTCATAGGACTTTAATATACTGATAAAAACATTAGTTACAAACTAAAAAACTTAAAAATAATAAGTTATTTAAACATTTCCTTAAGGTTTACAAACTAGAAATAAATAGAATTAAACATTAGTAATGATTAGTTATAAATTCATGGTTCATAATAAGAGAACTTTTCATGCTACCAACATCACTAGTAATAATACAGTGAATGACAATGTTATAAAATAGGGCCAATATACATGATATAGGGCTGAATGGCCTTATTCTTTTTGTGACATCAAATTCTTTTAACATCTGTCAAACAAGTTTCTTACCTTAGTGAAACAATAAAAATGAATTGTAATTTCATGAATTTTCTCGAAATTTTTGCATAATCAGAAGGGTCAATCGTATAATATTATTTTATACGCACTATCATTTCATTCAATATTTAAGTCTAAATCTAATCAATAAAAATGATTAACTTGTATTAAATTGTTTCAGGAGAGAGAATGGTAAACAACAGGGACAGCTATGGAACATATGGTGGAGGGCAGCCAGATTTGGAGGACCTAAGAAGATGCTGTCTGCAGCATAGATGAATGAAGAAAGCTAGCTTTAAGAGCATTGCCAGAAGATTGTAGATGGGTAGAAGAACAAAGGAGGAATACGTATGTGTGTGAGGGTATGTTTGTGAGAGGGAGATAGAGAGGGCGTGTGTGCAAGGGAGGGTGTATGTGTGTGTGCAAGGGAGGGTGTGTGAGAGAAAGAGAGAGAGAGAGATGCAGCAAGAAGAACATAGAAGGAGGAAAGCATGAAGCGCTGGAAGAACAGATGATGCGAGGCAAGAGCAGCCAGGAGAATAACAATGGTGGAATGAAGGAATGGAAAGAAGAAGGTGGAAGGAACAAACAGATATAAGAATAAAAATGGTGGAAGAAACAAAAAGATAGAAGAATAAAAATGGTGGAAGGAAAAACAGAAGAATAAAAATGGTGGAAGGAAAAAACAGAAGAATGAAAATGGTGGAAGGAAAATTAAACAGAAGAATGAAAATTGCGGAAGGAACAAACAGATAGAAGAATAATTGAGGAAGGATAAAGAAGATGGAAGAATAGAAATGGTGGAAGGAACAGGAAGATGGAAAAATAAAAATGGTGGAAGGAATAGGAAGAAAGAAGAAGAAAAATCGTAGAAGGAAATAGAAAATAGAAGAATAAAAATGACGGAAGAAACAAGAAGATAGAAGAATAATAATATTGGAATGAACAAGAAGATAGAAGAACAAAAAATGGTGGAAGAAAAAAAAGGAGAAGAATACAAATGGTGGAAGGAACAAACAGAAGAATACAAATTGTGGAAGGAACAAACAGAGGAATAAAAATTGTGGAAGGAACAAACAGATAGAAGAAAAATAATGGAGGAAGGATATTGAAGAATAAAAATGGTGGAAGGAACAAGAAGATGGATTCAGGAATGAAAATTTTGGAAAGAACAAGAAGATAGAAGAACAAAATGGTGGAAGGAACAAGAAGATAGAAGAACCTGTCATCCAGTGCCAGACCAAAGTCCAGTCGCCCTGGGAGACAATCTTCAACGTCTTTGTGTGATTTGGTGTGACAGAGACCTGGTAATGGTGCCAGGGAAAGAATCAGAACGACCTTCATACTTGACCTTGACCAACAGGAAGCATCTTCCTCTCATCATGGAATGTCGGATGTCATGTTTGGGTATTCCAGCATTTGCAGCTCAAATTGTATCTTGCATGGAACATTCTCTGACGTAGTTACCCCTTGGTCTTGACAGTAGGTTGATCTTTGGTGAGTAGTGGAGTGGGAAAGGGAAGCAAATGTTACAATCACTCAGCAACAGAACTTCGAAGGAAGAATCTAGATTGGACAGACAATGAGGCAACTCAAACAGGATAAATCTGCAAAGACTTGATTCAAGAATTCAGAAATGACTGTACATGCCTCCATTATTAGGCCCGTTTTTATTTATTTATTTATTTTTTTTGTTTTTTACAGGTGGGTCATTTTAGGTGAGTTTTTTCCCCCGCTGGTTCATTTTGTGTTAGGATTTTTAGGTTGTGGTGTGCTTGAGGTAGACTAATGTAGACAAGTACAGCCATTGGAATTCTTGAATCAAGTAGTAGATTTACCCTGTATGTGTTGTCTCACTGTCTGTCCAATCTAGATTCCTCCTTTGAAGTTCTGCTGCTGGGTGATTATAACACTTGACGAACTTTCCTGTTTCACTTTACGCATCTCAGACCAATTGAAATCAAGGACAAGGGGTAACTATGGCAGAGAATGTTCCATGCAAGATGCGGTTTGAGCCGTGAATACCGGAATGGCTGAACCTGACATTCTATCATTCCACGATGAAAGGAAAATGTCTCCTGCTGATCAAGGTCAAATGTGAAGGTCGTTCTGATTCCTTCTGCTGCCCATTAACTTGTCTTGTTATCCTTACCACAAAGATTATGGAGATTTCCAGAAGATGCCTGCCATGATGTCCTCCATTCCTTCAATGTACCATGAAGATGCCTGCCATGATGTCCTCCATTCCTCCAATGTACCATGAAGATTCCCTGAAGATGCCTGCCATGATGTCCTCCATTCCTCCAATGTACTATGAAGATTCCCTAAAGATGCCTGCCATGATGTCCTCCATTCCTCCAGTGTACCATGAAGATTCCCTGAAGATGCTTTCCATGAGGTCCACCATTCCTCCAGTTGCCAAGGTTGTGAAAAGAAGATTTCTGAAGATTCCTTTTTTGAATATTGAACATTATGAAGATTTGTGTACCAACTTGTGAAAAGAAGATTATGAAGATTTCCTGAAGATGCATTCCATTAGTCTTCCATTCCTACTGAACACCAACTTGTGAAAAGAAGATTTTGAAGATTCCCTGAAGATGCCCTCCCTTAGGTCCTCCATTCCTCCAGTGTACCAACACACAAGAGATCCAGCCTGTGATATGCAGCACAACACAGCACAAACAGCAGGGATTTGATGGGAATTGCCAAAGTCAGCAGATCCAGTTAAAAAGGTAAGGCTCGATATACTGAACATTAAGGGAAGCATTAAGTGAATTTTAATTTAGGTTGCATGTTTTTTGAACAATTTTTAGTTACATTGCCTGCAACCGAGAGTGAAATGTAGGGATCACTTTGTTCCCTGTCTGTCCTTCTGTCTCTCTGGTAGTCGCACTTTACCATAAATGATCAAACGAGGATCAAGGTCCCCTGCAAGGTCAAGGTCACACCCAATGAGGGCCAAGGTCCCCTGCAAGGTCAAAGTCATACCCAATGAGGGCCAAAGTCCCCTGCAAGGTCAAGGTCACACCCAATGAGGGCCAAGATCCCCTGCAAGGTCAAGGTGTCATATTTTTGGTCATACTATTTGACAGGCCACATACCTGTTCTTGAACAGTTCTATATATTTTGTTCTGTCACCTGCAGTTTGCGCAATGCAAGAGCCACATACTTTGATCACTCCATGTGGTGTCCGTCTATTCTGGTGGTCACACTATCACATAACTTGATTGATATTTAAATTTTGTAGGTAAATAATACTGCTACCAAACTTGCACCCAATTAGACTCGATCAAGGTCACATGCAAGGTCACATTTCTAGGGTAAAACATGTGAGAGGCAACATACCTGTTCTTGAACAGTACTTTATTTTTACAAATATTTCCTGTATATGTTAGTAAGAGAAAATAACTTATCATCACCTTACAATAGGGACTAGTAAGATATCTTTTCCTTGTGTCAATGATTTATAAATTCTTCTCAATTCAGCCAATTAATATATGACACTCTAGAAGGATTTTGTTGACCTTCCTACAAGGTGCATGATAGTTAGATTTTTCCATTCAATTTACATTTCTACATGTTGAGTTGAAAAACTAATGTTTTAAATGGTGTGTATTTTGTTTTTCAGCTGTGATGTTGCAAGGCATTTTGGTGCGGCATTTTAGGAAAGCTGTCGTGAGATGGATGAGGTACGTCAATGGGAGAAAAGTAAGTCAAACTTGAGCTTGCTGATCACTAATGCATGGGTTTTGTGCACTGTGTTTTTGCATGTGACTAACAGCCACCGGTGGACCTTGCCAAGTACTCCAGCCCAGTGACGGTCTGTCCGATGAAGGATGAGGGAGGATATAGCGCCATGGAGAAAGTTGGAGCACCAACAGGAATTGAACCTAGGTTCCTTGTTCACAAGTCCAGCACTGTACAGGCAACGACACAATACCAAGAAGTGGAGAATACTTTATTACAAGGCACAAAGACTTAATTTGGGAAACAAGACCAAATGTGTGTATCCAGCACATCATGTTAAGGTACTACTTGATAGAATACTGAATGTGTACATATTTTAGCAGGATCTAATTTTAGTGGAAACAGCTGGGCAAAAGTAAGGCACTTTAGAGTAATCATAAATTAGTAGACTTGAGACCTATTTTCCATTATACATGTACATGTAATCTAGATTATAGATGATATATCATAGTCATGAATTAGTGCTGTTATTAGACTGTCGGCAAACTCCACTAGAATATGATTCCTACCAAAATAAGTACACATACTATAGTACGTTGTTATAGAGGATCTGGAGTGATTTTCTCTTTCCTACAGTATATTTATGAAACCAGATGTGTAATTTTACTTCCCAAGCCTTGGCTAGGAGGTTAAAGTTGCATGACCAGCTTCCATCATACCGTTTGAAACAGAAACATCATTTGAGATTCTTTTTATCACATGATATACTGCAATATACAATAGCTTCAGAACTGGAGAATTTTGCATAGTCAGATATTGATAATATTGGATAATTCACAAACATTGCTGTTTCCTTGGTGATGTTACAGTCATTTTGTAATGTAAGTGATAACAAAATGATTATGAAAATTAGCATTATGTAATCAGACATTTGAGGTATCATGCCATAAACTTAAATATTTTTGTAGCAGTGAATTAAATTAAAACTAACATCGAGTAATGTAGTGATGATGTGAATTTATGCTGATTTAAATAATGAAAATTTTGTAAAACCAAACAGAGATTTTATAAAAAAAACTCTCTGAAGTAGTAAATTATGTTTACAATATTCCATAATGAAAATTTTAGAACCCAAACAGAGATTTTATTAAAACAACCTCTCTAAAGTAGTAAGTTATGTTTACAATATTCCATACCATAAGTGCTTTAGATAATATTATCAGCCCCTTGATTTCTGGCTGATCACCAAATGTCTGGCTGCGTACCCGTTGACTGACTTGATTTACATTATGACATCATAATATTATGTGCAAATGAAACAATGCTTTGATTGGTTGTTTAATTATGACATCATATTATAAAGTCCGCCAACAGGTACAGTGATGATGATTTATATTGGATCTGTATAGAGGTTAACTTACTACCTTCATGTCGGGTAAAAATTGGTGTTTAAGGTCAAATTTAATTTTCAATTCCAAATTTTATGTTCATGGTCAAGTTCGTTGACACTTTGTACAGTTCCCCTAACGCCTGATCACATTGTGCTTTACGCAGCTTAATCTTGTCAAAAATCTGTCGAACCAAGGTCTCCCATGAAGCAGATGGTGTTGTTAGCCTTGATGTTGAGTTGTAGATGAGCTACAGCCAATTTATAGACATGGTAGGAGCGGGAAAAAATTGGAATGGCGTTGGACACTGCAAAAAAAGTTGTGAACTGCTCAAATTTTTATCCTGCGGAATGCTCAAATTTTCATCCTTCGGAATGCTCAAATTTTTGTCCCGGGGAAGGCACTCATTGTAAATACATGCAACACACTTGAAAAATACTTGATTATATGTGTTCGGCAGTGATTTTAAAAACTTTGGGGAGACACACAAAGACATGAAAGTTTAGCGGTCTGTCATCGGAGTGGGGTTACGCATTGGTATCACAGGGAATAGTGTGTGTATTGCGGCTTATCAAGAATGTGCAAAAATTATAAAGTTTTAAATGAAATGTGGTTGGACATGGTCAGCTGTGTTTTAGTAATGGAACGGCTGCGAATGGTCATACTCTATACAACTGCACGGCCAAGCTGAAATTGAACAAAAATTACCACTTCCCGTCACGTCCATTAGCTAAGCTGCTTTTCAGGACTTTTTTGTACAGGTGCAGTGTGATCTAAGTTTAGGGAATAGTAAACTTTTCATTCATTTTAAATTACTGTGATTTAAACTGTCTTTGAAACTGATTTGCTTGAAGCATCATAAATGTCTTTTTCGTCAAATTCATCGTTAAAAATTGCCACACACTTTTTCAGCAAGGCACCACATTCCTTAAGGAGTCAGAGAGACAGGAACAGCTGTGGTGCTGAAGATAATGTGACCTTATGGACAGGCGACAAATCACCTACAAGGTTAGTATGGTAATTCTCAAAACAATATAAATAAATTGAACATATTGAAAATGTGCGAACAAGAAATTTTGTACCAAAGAGGGAAAGGGAGTTATACTTAGCTATTCTGAGAGGTATAGGTATTAGGTATAGGATGCTTTTAAGAATTTTATCATATTTTACTCAAATGTTGTCAAGGTCAAGGTCACAAACAAAGGCTTAAGGTCAAGGTTACATTACAGGTTTTGAGATTATTTCAGTGCATTGAGGAAAAATATTCTAGAGAAGGAGGATGATAAAGGTCCTGTATGATTGATCATCATACCTCAACAAAACAGTTTTATTATGTGAATTCTTGGACACAGGTATTACTCAAGGTTGTTTAAAAGGTCGAGGTCATTTATCATCTAACATTTAGGATACTGGAAATGCTTTTTATGCTAATCCTGTTTCAATAGAATCTGATCAAACTTAAAAAACTATTTTTCATGATGTGGGCTATAAGGCAAAGATCTTCAAGGTCATTTTAAGGTCAAGTTATTTTATTTTTGCAGACATATGCATTTTACATTCATTTCTAAAAGGTCAACCCTTCTCAGAAAATACAACTTCTGGAATCAAAACTGCATATTGTGTTTCAGTTTGATAACTGTAAACGTGGACATTTTCGCATGGGGGTTATTTTCGCGTTTTTCGCGAATCTAAGGACTTCGCGAAAATTTCTCCCACGTGTAACGTCTTAGTGTTATGATCGCGAAATTTTTCCCCAGCAAAAATTGATAAAGGTCCCAGCACACTTGGTAAAACCTAATGTCTTGCATGGCCATAATTTCTTCCCCTTGCAAAGATTTCAACAATATTTCACAAAATTGTTCCTAAGGACCCAAGGGTGCCATTGTCAAAGTCAGAGGTCACGGTTCTTTTCATGTATAAAAACATATCCAGACCATAACCCCTTCCCCTTTTCATGGATTCCAATAAAGTTTTACGGAATTACTACTTGAAACATAGGGTGTGTGACGACTTGAAATAGTAACATTCAATAATGGTAATTGCAATAATGGTAATTGAAAGAATTGTATCAGTTTTCAAGGTCAGACATCAAGGTCACAGGGCTTACTTGAAGTCTTAGACTTTTGTCTACTGTACATGTACTTATTTTAATGCAGTCATATTTGAGCAAAAACGGTCTGAGAAAAAAAGGTTCTAATTGACATTTGTGTAACAATGAATAGGTGCCTTCGACTAATTATTTCTGTTATATTATCTACAAATAAAAAGTTACATGATTTTAACAGCGCAAATGTGATCTACTAAATTATGAATTCTGCTAAATAAGTACAGACTGGTAAGTCATGCCATTTGTTTAATTCCTGGGATTAATGCCATAAGTCTGACATATCACATCTATAATTGACTGACTGAATCATAATGACGTCACAAGTAATGGTCTGTCAAAGCATTGCATGATAGGATTGATTTTGATGTCATAATGACGTAAAAGTTGACAAGATGTGTCGTCAGACATTGGAAAATTCTTGATGTTCTTAAGGTATCCGTTGTACAATTGAGTCATTTTACATAGCGTTTTAATCATCTCCAATGTAAAGTATGGTAAATTTTATGCCTGGTAAGGTACTATAAACTTTATATTTTCTGAAAGGTAATGATGCCTTGAGTTCAGATATAAGACTCCCAGGTCTTAAAAATCAAAGGGGAAAAACTCTTTTACAACTTTGTTATTTTGCATATGTTATATAGAGAAAATAGACAATTTAAATGCTTCATCAGTTATTCCCCTTTGTTTTTCTGGCCCCAAAATTATTATTTCTGAGCAGTGGGCATTATTACCTTTCAGAAAATATATAATTTATAGTACCTTACCAGGCATGGAAAAATGCCGTATTGTACATCGGATACCTTAAAGCAAAACCCCATGATGGAGAATATAGTAACCTAATTTTGATTTCAATGAAATGATACTTGGTAATTTTTTATGCCCCGGAATCAAAGATTCGGGGGCATATAGTTTTTGGCCTGTCCGTCTGTTTGTCTGTTTGTCTGTTTATCTGTTTGTCTGTCTGTTTGTCCGAAAAACTTTAACATTGGACATAACTTTTGAATGGGAAGTGATAGGGCTTTCACATTTCACATGTGTATTCCTTGTGACAAGACCTCTCCATTGATACCAAAATTTTTGACCTCGTGACGTTGACCTTGACCTTTGACCTACTGTTCAAAAACTTTAACATTGGGCATAACTTTTGAATGGGAAGTGATCGAGCTTTCATATTTCATATGTGTATTCCTTGTGACAAGACCTTTCCATTGATACCAAAATTTTTGACCTCGTGACCTTGACCTTGACCTTTGACCTACTTTTCAAAAACTTTAACATTGGGCATAACTTTTGAATGGGAAGTGATAGGGCTTTCATATTTCACATGTGTATTCCTTGTGACAAGACCTTTCCATTGATACCAAAATTTTTGACCTCGTGATCTTGACTTTGACCTACTTTTTAAAAACTTTAACATTGGGCATAACTTTTGAATGGGAAGTTATAGTGCTTTCATATTTCACATGTGTTTTCCTTGTGACAAGACCTTTCCATTGATACCAAAATTTTTGACCTCGTGACCTTGACCTTAACCTTTGACCTACTTTTCAAAAACTTTAACATTGGGCATAACATTTGAATGGTAAGTGATAGGGCTTTCATATTTCATATGTGTATTCCTTGTGACAAGACCTTTCCATTGATACCAAAATTTTTGACCTCGTGACCTTGACCTTTGACCTTTTAACCCAGTGACCTCACATAACAGAAAATAGTGTTCATACTAACAAAGATGCCACCGGGGGCATTCGTGTTTCACAAACACAGGCTTTATTTTTATTTCAATGAAATGATAATTGGTAATTTCATATCTTTTTATCTGTATTTTCATTGTTTCAGAATTAAAGAAAGAAGAAGAGTTCAAGAAGCTGAGGAGTTGGCTAGAGATTCTGATGATTTATCATAGAGGATATCCTGTCGTGAAACATACACTATAAATGGGAGATAACTCTCATTCAACGGTAAGAAAATAAAGAAAAAAGACTTTGTTTAGTTGTAAATGAGTTAATTCAGCTGCATGTTTAAAATTTTAGGCTGTGAATAATTGAATCTCTATAAACTTACAATTTGCACAACTCTGTGTGTACATATGCATGTGCAACACCATGACCCATATTCATACTTGTGTTTTTGAAATGTTTAAAACTCATGTTTAAACTTTTAAAAATATGAACATTAGTTAATTTTCTGGTTTCTCCTAATAAATACTTGGAAACAGAGAGCCAGTTATATGGTAGGACATACAAATGACCTTGACCTTGACCTTGAAAAATGAAATTTTGCATATAGGTTAGTTGTGATAGAACAATAAGGGGCACAATCCTCAAACTTGGTACCAAGATTAAGCATGGTACGTGAGAGGATCTGAACACAATATTTTGTTTTTTACCTTGAACTTAGTATTTGACCTTGACCTTGAAAAATGTAATTTAGAGTTAAACTCCATTATACAAATACTACATTGGACTCCACTTCATTTGAAAAACTGCTTTACTGTAAATTGGTTTTTTATTCATCAGATACCAATTTTCGTCATTTTCGTCAGTGCCTTCCTTGACGAAATTACGTACAGACGAATATAAATACTCCTGACAAAAAGTAAATTGTAGTAAGAAAAGATTGAATCAGTCCCTTGGTTAACTTAAATATAAACCAGGGGCACTGTGGAGGAGGGAGGAAGAAGCTGAAGGTTCCGAGTTTTAAGACGTTGTTTAAATAGTGTTATTACGACATGCAAATGGCAATGAAAACTAAATATGAACAAAAAGTTGCATATAATGTACTTCTAATTACAAAATAAGATGTTTTCACTGCAAGGTAGGCTATATACATGTCTCTAATTGTTTGTTTACCGATAATTGTTAAACAAACAATGAAAACAAGCACATACGACGGATTTGACTATTTGACGGCAGATCTAAATGTTAAGTTGGTATTTGAAAAGACGAATTTACATTTTAGGGATCCTTGGATGACGAATTTACGTACTGACGAAATGGTCATTTTAAACAAATTGACGAAAATTGGTACTGACGAAAATAAAGCAATTTACAGTATTTGAAAACATTTACAAATCCCCTGCCTTCTCTTCTCTTAATCTAATAGATATTTAAATTTTATTTGAAATTGCATAATATGAAAACCGCCTAATTTGAAAGCTTTCACGTGTCCCAAGTAGCAAGAATTACCTATTTGGAGTAGCTGCGAGCACTTCTCCGTTTTGATCGTCTATACATGATAATGGATTAACAACAGATTATCGCAGCATGTCATCGATTGTAAGCCTATGACTTAGTTTATTCATATCATCACATTTATCATCGTAAACATTGAACTGCCAAAGAAAAGGAAACGTACACAATTGACTTATGGTGAAAAGATCCGTTTAATTAAGAAAGTTAACAACATGCAGTCGAAATCTGACATCGTGATGGAATTTTTAAATTAATTTGAGCACTTGAACGGAAAAGAAAATTTCGAGGCGACATTAGGAAGGTACTCTTCTAGGAGAAAACGTTTGAGATTAGGATTACACGATGAATTTTGACATAATTTACAAGCGCGAGAGATTCTTAGATATATACCAAGCAGTAGCCAACAAAAAAAAAGGAAAAAAACTTGTTTGACATACTTTTATATAGTGAATTAAATGGAAGTTTATGATTTTAAATTTGTAAACTTTATGTCATTTAATATCTGTGCAAATAATATAAAATACGCAAATTTCAAATGAATCAAATCCATAGTAAAAGTATTACAGACTCAATATATTTTCTTTCTCCAAGCCTGTCATAATACTTGGTACAAAAATCGGATGATTTCAAACCTGTTTTATTTGAAAAGATTTATAGTCCCCCCTGAATTTCAAATTATCCAGAGTCCACTGTATATGGAATTTTACATTTAAACTTTGCGTAGAGATAGGAAATAATGAGTAGACTTTATTTTAGGTATAGGCCTTGACCTGACCATTTGACCTTGACCTTGAAGATACATTTTTAGCTCACCTCGACGAAGTAGAGGGGGGGCTTATGCTATCGCCCCGTTGTCGCACTGCATCCGCACTATTGGTTAAGCAAAACAGGACAGGTCCATTCCCGCCAAACTTTAAGTCCTACATCAACTTAACTTGCATGGATGATGCTTCTGAGGTAGCTAACAACAATGCATGGTACAGAGGCTGCATCTGACCCACATTTCACGCTTGAGTGATCAGTAAGGTAAAATGGGACATGTCCATTCCTGCCATTCTATAAGTCTACAACCAAACTTGCATGGATGATGCATCTTAGGATGCTCACTACAATGCATGGTATAGAGGCTGCATCTGACACACATTTCATGCTTGAGTGATCAGTTTAGATAAAATGGGACAGGTCCATTCCCGCACTATAAGTCCTACAGAAACCAAACTTGCATGGATGATGCATCTGAGGATGTTTTTTTACAATGCATGGTACAGAGGCTGCATCTGACCACATTTCATGCTTGAACAACCAGATTAAGTGAAATGGGACAGGTCCATTTCAAGCCTGTTATAAGTCTTACAGAAGCCAAACTTGCATGGACGATGCATCTGAGGATGCTTTCTGCAATGCATGGTACAGATGCTTCATATGATCTATATTTCGTGCTTGAGCAAGCCGTTAAGGTGAAGTTAGACATCTTCATTTCCAGCCTTCTTTAAATTCTTTGAAAAACTTTGTGCAACGGACCAACGTTACAGATGCTGGTCATGTTACAATGTTGCCGTTGAGGTGAGCTCTGTCATTACTGATGACACTATGTTTAAATTTGACTTAACCATAGTAAGGTACCAATAATACATTTTGTATATCAGATATCACATTTAAACTTCGCATGGAGATAGATCTAAAGCCAGACTTCCACTGTCGCGAATGTAGAGAAGAATGAGCTATGATCAGAGGCGAATGAACAATCGTGTCACATTCTTGTCTGTTCTCATAGGCACACGATAGCGCCGCGAATGCAACAAGAATATGCTGCGGGTCCGCTACGATAGTGAGGCGATTGTGATAAGAATAGAGAAGAATGTGACACGAATGCGCCACGATGAAAAGACACTGAGGCGAATGAGAGGCGAATGCAGGATATTGAGACACGACTTTAACCCGATAGCGCTGCGATGCAGGAGATTGAGACACGACTTTAACCTGATAGCGCTGCGATCATGACAAGAATGTGACATGAGCAAAATCAAAATCATTTGACATATTCAGGAGCATCAATACTCTTTGTTGACTTTGACCTCTTTCCAGGTTGTTTTCTCTTGAAAGGCATTGTCAAAGTTTTCAAAATATTGATCTGCACACTTTTACATCATTTCTGAGATAACTATTATTCATCACTGTCGTGTGTGTATGTAGTACTATCGTGGCAATATCGCGTCACTATCGTGTCAAAATCGTGGCTGATTCGCGTTGATTTTTTCATTTGCGTCACATTCTCCGCGCATTCGCATCACATTCGTGTCAGATTCTTTCTTGTCGGGGCTCTATCGGGGCTCTATCGGGGCTCGTTCTCCTCCACCTTGGGAACAAGAATGTACGCGAATGTGAGGAGAACGCGCTGCGAATGGAGGAGAATGCAAGGCGAATGCGCTGCGCATGTGCCGCAAGTGTGAGGCGAATAAGAATTCAGACGCGAATGTTTTAAACAGTTTAAAGCTAGGGATGTAACGATACGCTCACCTCACGATACGATACGTATCGCAATACAGCCTCACGATACGATATGTATCGTGATACAGACTCAAGTGAACAATTAAGTTTCGGAATTAATAAAAATAACAAATTGCGTTGGCAAATACGCTATCAGTACTTTGCTGTATGTACAGAAAATGCTTAAATTCATTTAGACAATGTCATTTTGCTTGTGATTATGCAGAGAGAATATTACTTATCATTTATCTTGCAATTACTATAATGGAAAATTAATCTTTTAGTAAAACCCAGAAACAGAATAAGAACATAGAGATCAACTTTAAAATGTCAGTACTTTACTTTTCAATATATCAGCTCATGAGCATAAAAAAATGTTGATCCAATATTACAACTGCACAACGTACGTTGCTTTTGGTGGATCATGATGCATGTTTTCCGCCTCGTAAGACGTGTCATCAAAATTCAAATTTAAAGCAGTGCTAGTTATCGGTTTTCATTCATGCTAGCTTATTCTCTGTGCAAAAGGAAAGCCTAAACAGCTCTCTATCTGTTTCATTCAAGTTTGACGAAGGATCGATGTACTCGGGCGCCGCCATCATAGTTAATGTAAACAAATTCGGACTAAAGATTCGGAAATAAACGAGTCGATTTTAAACGAAAAACGGATTCGAAAAATACCGTGATACGCGACCTGGCTGTACCGTGTACCGAACCGTGAACTTTATACCGCGATATACCGAACCGCGGTATATCGTTACACTCCTATTTAAAGCATTTGCGTCAGTGCCGCGATCAGAGGAGAATGCATGAGAACATGACACCATAGTGAGACAAGAATGCCCGCGATTGAGAGGAGAATGTGCTACGATTTAACAAAATCACCTAATCGTAGCTCTATTGCCTCTGCATTCACGACAGTGGAAGCCCGGCTCAAGCAAGTGGACCTGATTTCAGGTATTAGCCTTGACCTTGAGATTTGACCATGACCTTTAAAATAAGATTTTAAAAAATTAGACTATGTTGTACCAATATTACATGTATATGATACCATGCATAAGGCTTTATTGTACTATATCAGATAGCACATTAAAAATTTACATGCTGGGAGGTAGAACATTATAATCATGATAATTGGACTTGATTTCAGGTATTGTCCTTGCCCTTGACAGTTTCATTATGAACTGTACATACGCCATTTCTCTATGAAGTATCACTTTGATAAGTGGAAATGATGTCTGGTACTAAAGTTAATCTTGAGGATTGAACTTGACCTTGAAGATATGATTTTGAATTACTGTAAATTTTCGTGTGAGGTAGTTATGCGTTTTTCGCAAATCAAGTGACGTTGCGAAAATTTCCCCCACTCGAAAATTTCCCCCATGCGAAAATATCCCCGCTGCATTCTTACAATGAGAAAGACATTTTTATCACAAATATTTCCCCATGCGAAACGTCTTGATGTTATGATTGTGAAAAAAAACACGTTTACAGTAGACTAAAGTGTGTCAAAACTATATAGAATCTCACATTGAAATTATGAATGGAGATATTAATATTACACTCTGTTGCTTTCAATGGATATAGTGTTTCAAAACATAATTTGCTGCCGGCAATCCGGTCATTAATACCTTCTTAAGCGGTGTCTCGTATTTCATATGGTTCATGCACTGTAATGAAAGGTATTGGTTGAATAAGAAAGAAACAAACAACATTTGATAGTTTCATCTTGACAAATAATATTTATTTTATATGCAAATAATTTACATGAATTTCATATTGCAGATGAAAATCCAAAGAAAAAAATGTGTGCAGTCTTGAAGAAAAAAGTGTGCAGTTTTGAAGAAAAAGTGAAATTTTGAAGAAGAAAGTGTGCAATATGAAGAAAAAATGTACAATCTTAAGTAGGCAGTCTTGAAGAAAAAAGTGTGTAGTCTTGAAGAAAAAAGTGCAATCTTGAAGAAAAAAGAAACAGGTTTAGAAGAAAAAAGTGTGCAATTGTGAAGAAAAAAGTGTGTCATCTTTAAGAAGAAAATAGTGTGCCATCTAAAAGAAGAAAATAGTGTGTCATCTTTAAAGAGAAAATAGTGTGCCATCTTCAAGAAGAAAATAGTGTCATCTTTAAGAAGAAAATAGTGTGCCATTCAAAGAAGAAAATGTGCCATCTTTAAGAAGAAAATAGTGTGCCATCTTTAAGAAGAAAATAGAAGAAAATAGTGTGCCATCTTTTAAGAAGAAAATAGTGTGTCATCCTTAAGAACAAAATTGTGTGCCCTCTTCAAGAAGAAAATAGTGTGCCATCTTTAAGAAGAAAACTGTGCCATCTTTAAGAAGAAAATAGTGTGCTATCTTAAAGAAGAAAATAGTGTGTCATCTTTAAGAAGAAAACTGTGCCATCTTTAAGAAGAAAATAGTGTGCCATCTTTAAGAAGAAAATAGTGTGTCATCTTTAAGATAAGGAAATAGTGTGCCATCTTTAAGAAGAAAATAGTGTGCCATCTTTAAGAAAAAAACTGCCATTTTTAAGAAGAAAATAGTGTGCAATCTTTAAGAAGAAAATAGAAGAAAATAGTGTGCCATCTTTAAGACGAAAATAGACTGTGCAATCTTTATGAAGAAAAGTGTGCAAGTGCAAACTTGAATAAAGCTCCTTCTACACCTTACAATATTGATGAAGAATGTGTACATCAGTGAAAGGAAGAATTTGACCCATGCAAAAGATCCATATCCTATGAATCAATTCAATGATAAAAAGAGAACAGGTAGATGAAAGCAAGAAAAGGCTTAAATATACCAAAGGTTCTTATGAGTATGGCATATTTCTTGATGTATGATGATACTTCACACCTTTAACCTAGTGACCTGGACCTTGGACTTTGACCTACTTTAAGAAAATTTTAAGCTGGGCTACATCTCTTCATTTATAAGCAGGGATTAATCTACCTCTGCGTCTTGCGTCTCTGGCGCATAAAAATCACTCAGGACTCCTTGATTTCAGATCGCTGCATCCCTCCGTATGCATTATTCATTTTTGTACAATGCATCCCCTTTAGTTCATCGTTCACAACTGCCTCGTGTTTATATTTTGTGCGGTCTTTTAAACCTTACAGTCTAAAGGTTGATCATGTCCATGGTATTGACTATGAGACATTGTTGCGCATCAAAATGTTTCGATATAAAAGTTATAATTATGCGATCCAATGGGGGTCTAACTTCTTGTCATTCGGATTCAGGTGAACATGTAACGCAAAAATTCTTCCATGCCATGGTAAACTTTGCAGGATAATATGAATCAATCAAAAAAATCAAATCGTTTAATACACACCTTCGTACAACATATATAATTGGTTTGTACTAAAGTATACACATGTAAGAAGCCTCACATGTGTAAATAAAGAAACTGAATAAACATTACAAATTACTTAATTCGGCAAATTTTACTATAAGATTGAATTTTGTGAGATACACGTTTTATTTCTAATAATTTTTTTTTCTGGAACATAATGATCTCGTGGACATAAAACGCCGCAAGCCATTCATATCAATTCTATTCGTGAACTTGAGACGCAGCAAAAAAAAAAAAGACAGCTTATAGTACTTTGGACCCATAAAATTCTGTTGGGACCAATTATTTTGGCTCGGGACCCATTGGTCAAAAAATTTACCGGGTCCAAAGAACCAATTTAGATTAAATTGTAGATTAATCTCTGTATAAGGGGTAGGGCTTTGATATTGCATATGTAGATCCCCTTTTACAAGACCTTTCACATATGAAACCATGATCTTTGACCTCTTGACCTTGGATTTTGACCTACTTTTTAATCTTAGCTATTTGTCTGTTACTATAAAGGGTAGGGCTTTGGCATTGCATATGTAAATTCATTATAACAAAAATATTACACAATTGAGACCATGCCCTTTGACCTAGTGACCTTGGATTTTTAATTTGGTTATATCCTTTCAAGTATTAGGGGAACTGGGCTTTGATGTTACACAAGTCATTTAGATTCCCTATAACAAGACCTTTCACTTTTAGTCTTTCCAAAAAAAAAAAAAAAAAAAATTCAGCCACTTGTCCGAAGATGAATTTTAATAGTTTATCATATAGTTTCTTAAACTATTTCTACAAGCCCAGTAAAAATTTTGGTATCGTCAGGCATCAGGCTAGTGAGTTTTCAGAAAAATTGCTTATATGACCTTTGACCTAGTGACCTTTTTTTTAAACTTACCGTACTTTTAAATGAAACAAAACCAAGGCTATATTTCTATAAGTATAAGGGATTAAAGACTTTGATATTTCTCAAGTATATTTCTTTTCCCAAGACCTTTATTAATTTCAAATACCATTTCCTAAAATAGCATATTAGATAAGCCTGGAGCTTGGACTTTTGCCTATGATAAAAAAAAAACAACAACTTTAGGCTGGGATATAGCTCTTCATTCATGAAGCTTGATAATACCTTTAACATATTTGACCTTTAGTTACCTTGGACTTTAAAATGATTTTACAAATTTTTTAACCTGGACTATATATATTTTCAACTTTTAGGGGTAGGGTTTTGATATTGCGCTCATTTACATTTCTTATGACAAAATCTTTCATGCTTATGACCTTTGACTTGCTAGCCTTGAACTTGGACTCTTTCCTATGATAGAAAACTTTAACCTGGGTTATAAATCTTCATTTATGAGGGGTAGGACTTTGATTCCTTATGACATGACCTTTCACATATTAGACTATGACCTTGGACCTTTAGTTTCTTCAACTTTTAGGGGTACCGTTTCAAAGTTAGCATGTTAATTCCTTGTCACAGGACTTTTTACATAAAACCATGCACTTTTACTTAGTGACCTTGACCTTTGACCCTTGATTTACTTTATTTAGCGTTTTTAAATTTCAACCTAGGCTATATCTCTTCAACCATAATGGATTTATTGCTTTTGTTTGATACCATGGCTTTTGCCCTAGTGACTTTTTGATATAATGACCTTTTGACCTAGTGACCTTGACTTTGAATTTTGATAAGCATAACGATTTCAATCAAATTGGAACCCTTGTTACAATGGATATGAAATGATTATAGAATGAACAGAAAAGCATATAATGCTGCCACCAGATGATATGCTTTAATATTCTATCATTGTTTCAGTTTCCCTGGATACAAAGACTGGAAGAGAAGGTACCTGAAAGTAAACTCAAGACCCAAGATAGCATAAATTACATTATCAAAGGTAAATCATTAAGGACACATCTATTTTATGTGCCCTGGTCTATTAAATGATTGAAAATAATTTCCGTACCATATTGGAGCCTGTATTGTGCCTTATAATTATCATGAAACTTGCTGGAACTGTTTCCATTTAGTCAAGGATGACCCCTATTGATTTTAGGGTCAAAGGTCCAAAGTCATAGTCTAATATGTCAAAGGTCAAGGTCATGGGATGATTGAAAATGGTTAACACACGATATTATACTCTGTATTGCTCCTATTATCATGAAACTTGCAAGAAGTTTTCTGTTGAATCAACATGATCAAGGAAGTCCCCTCTTGAATTTGGGGTCAAAAGGTCAAACTCATACAACTCTGTTAATTTAAAATTTCTGGTTTCTGGATCATATATGTGTATTGCACCTATCAACCTGAAACGTGCCAGAAATGTTTCCCATCTCTGAAGACCATATACAATTCTTGTTTATTGTAAGCCTACATATATTCATACTTTATACATTTCAGTTTTGCAACTCGCCACTTTGCATTTTTGATGCATTTTAAGCTTATTTCAAACAAAATTTGATACATGCAGAAAATAAAGATTAAGACAAGTTTTGAAATTGAAAAGTTCTATTTTAGGTTGAAGCAGATCATGATGCTTCCAAAGAAATACAGTGTACAGAAAGAAGAAGAATTAGATGAAGATTAGTGGAGACAGAAAAAGAAGAAAGAAGATTTTAGAAGAAAATCCTAGGAACCTGTTAAAGGAAGAAATGCAGAAGGATGAGCTGCAACGGTGTTTGGGGCAGACATGCAGGGGGCACCTCTCCCATCCCTCCCCTTCTCCCTCCTTCCTTCCTCTTCCCTCCTGCCCCATCCTCCCGCCCTCTCCCTCCTGCTCCCTGCCCTCCTCTCCCTCCTCCTGCCTCCCACCCTCCCCCTCTCCCTCTTGTCTCCCGCCTCTCCCTCCTCCCATCCCCCTTCCCCCTCTCCCACCTGTCCTCTGCCCTGCCCTCTCCCTCCCGTCCTCTGCCCTCCCCCTCTCCCTCCCGTCCTCTGCCCTCCCCCTCTCCAATCCCCCTCTCCCTCCTGTCCCCTGCACTTTCTCCCTCCTCTTGTACCCTGCCCTCCTCCCCCTCCTGTCCCCCTTCCTCCCTCCCCCTTCCTCCCCCTCCCTTTCACCCTGTCCTGTGTTTGTGTTTTTCTTTCCGGTTTCGGTGTTCGGTTTCGGTGTTTTACTTTTCGGTTTCGGAATTTAAACTTAACACCCCCCCCACCCCCCCCAAGAAAAAAAAACCATAAACAAAAAATCTAAATAAATTAAAACAATGAAATAAAACAAAAACAAAATTAAAAGATAAAAACAAAACAATATTAAAATAAAAAGTAATAACCATACTAAAAAAAACTTAATTGGTTTAAAAAGCAAAAAAAAAAAATAGTAATGAAAAAAGAAACTAAAACAGTAAATTATATTAATGGTGGAGTTGGATGGCTGAAGGGGAGGAAGGAGGCCATTAAAATAAAAATATAATCAAAAAATATTAAAATGGTATTACAATTTGAATGGAAATCTCTTATGCATGCAGATACGGTTAACATTTTACAATTTTGCAGTTAAAATTCTTAAAGAGTACAGAGAGAGAGTCTTATCAACTTGAATACAAATACAAAATAAATTCAATTTGGTTGTTACTTCGCAAAATACTCATCACTCAGAACATAGATTGCTATAGCAGATGCCATGACACGTAGTCAGAGTATTAACAAATAGCATACTGAATTTTGAGGCAAGTAATATAGTGCTTACATAACAGCTTGCTTAGCAGTGTGTTCATTTGTGTAGAAGTAATTAATTCTTAGAGCTACATTTCTGAATGCATCCCTCATGTAAGCAAATAGTTCTAATGAAGATTATGTTCTACACAAAAATACTGAAAGAAAATTTGAACATTGGAGGGGCAGAGGGGTATCCCTCTCCCCCTCCCACCCCTCTTTCTTGCCCCTCCTGCACCCTTAACCCCCTCCTTCACCCTTCCCACCCCCTCATGCCCCCTTCCTCCCTCCCCTTCCCTCGTTCCTCCCACACCTCCCTATCACCCTGACCACCTCCTCATGCCCCTTCCCTCTCCCTCATGCCCCTTCCCTCCCTCCTCCCACACCTCCCTATCACCTTCCCCCCTCCCACACCTCCCTATTACCCTTCCCTCCCCCTCCCACCTCCTTCTTCCCTCCCCCATCCCACATCTTCCTATGACCCTTACCACCCCCTAAATGGAGGTCCAAAGCTCTAAGTTGTGTAAGATAGTGAAATGAATATTGGTTGATTGTTTAATCAGCACTATAAACTATAAACAGGAAACAAAAGGGTATGATGGATGGATGTTGTGGAAGAAGGAGGCGCGCGTCATTTAAAAAAAATTAATTAAGAAATAAAATCAAACAACCAAGATGATCTAAGGAATATTCATCAAAGAATACTTGAATGTATAAAAGTAAATCCGTTGACAGTTCTTTATAATACTCAACTGTTACAACATGAATAAACATAAGATAAATGGTGGAGCTGGATGGCTGAAGGGGAGGAAGGAGGCCATATACTAAAACTAAACTTTAAACTAAAAATAAATTAAATTAAAAAAGGACAAAGATGAGAATGATATGGTATTCTTTGCATAACACTGATACGTCTATTAGTCTAAATTGGTTGATGTTTCATAATCATAAAACTAAACATGAAATAAAAGGTGGAGTTGGAAAGTTGCATGGATGGGATCGAGATTAAAAACTTAAAAAGTTAAAAGAAATTGGGGTTTGTTTACATTATAATGAATTTTGTACATATTATAAAAAAAAAGCTAATACAATGATTGTAAGATTTCATGACTTAAGTAAAATTATTGTATCGTCTCATGTACTCCAAGAACATTCTGACACTTGTATATTGTATCATGTCATATGTACTCCAAGAACATTCCATGTCTGTTATATTGTATCGTCACATATACTGCATGAACATTCCATGATCGACTTGTATATTGTATCGTCTCATGTACTTCAAGAACATTCCGTGTCTAGTATATTGTATCATGTCATATGTACTCAAAGAACATTCCGTGTCTATTATATTGTATCATGTCATATGTACTCCAAGAACATTTCGTGACTAGTATATTGTATCGTCTCATGTACTCCAAGAACATTCCGTGTCTAGTATATTGTATCATGTCATATGTACTCCAAGAACATTCCGTGTCTGGTATATTGTATCGTGTCATGTACTCAAAGAACATTCTGTGTCTAGTTTATTGTATCATCTCATGTACTCCAAGAACATTTCTCGTCTAGTTTATTGTATCCTGTCATGTACTCCAAGAACATTCCGTGTCTAGTATATTGTATTGTCTCATGTACTCCAAGAACATTCCGTGACTAGTTTACTGTATCATGTCATGTACTCCAAGAACATTCCATGTCTAGTATATTGTATCATCTCATGTACTCCAAGAACATTCCGTGACTAGTTTATTGTATCGTGTCATGTACTCTAAGAACATTCCATGTCTAGTATATTGTATCGTCTCATGTACTCCAAGAACATTCCGTGTCAAGTATATTGTATCGTGTCATGTCCTCAATGAACATTCCGTGTCTAGTATATTGTATCGTCTCATGTACTCCATGAACATTCCGGTTATTATATTGTATCGTCACATGTACTCCAAGAACATTTCTTGTCTAGTATATTGTATCGTGTCATGTCCTCCAAGAACATTCCATGTCTAGTGTATTGTACCGTCTCATGTACTCCAAGAACATTTCTTGTCTAGTATATTGTATCGTGTCATGTCCTCCAAGAACATTCCGTGTCAAGTATATTGTATCGTGTCATGTCCTCCATGAACAATCCGTGTCTAGTATATTGTACCATCTTATGTACTCCAAGAACATTTCTTGTCTAGTATATTGTATCATGTCATGTCCTCCAAGAACATTCCGTGTCTAATATATTGTATCGTCTCATGTACTCCATGAACATTCCGTGTCTAGTTTATTGTATCGTCACATGTACTCCAAGAACATTCCATGACTATAGTATATTGTATCGTGTCATGTCCTCCAAGAACATTCCATGACTATTATATTGTATTGTCTCGTGTACTCCAAGAACTTTCTGTGTCTAGTATATTGTATCGTGTCATGTACTCCAAGAACATTCCATGACTTGTATATTGTATCGTCACATGTACTCCAAGAACATTCTGTGTCTAGTATATTGTATCGTCTCATGTACTCCAAGAACATTCCATGACTTGCTATATGGTCTCGTAAAATATCCTCCTAACATTGGTCCTATGTATGAATTGTTTTTCATAACATGAATATATCTTCAATTCATCACTCAATTTGGTTGACTATATATAGTGCATATGCTTAATGTATGTTCATATTAATGTATGTAAATTGTGTGTATGTATATAGATATATAATATGTGACTCAAAAAAATAAGTAGATAAAACAAAAATAAGATAAAAAAATCAAATAGAATGAAATGAACATTTTTTAAAAATAAAACAGAATTTTAAAAACAACAAAATTTAAATAAAAGTGTAAATAATTAAAATTTAGCAGAATAATACAACAGAAAATAATTTGTTGTTGTGAAGTTGGATGTTTGTATGTAAAGAGCTCTTGTTTAGTCATAGTCAAGTTTTATTCATGAAGTACTCCTGGTTTTTATCATATTGATAAGAACATTCTATCTTTTTAATTAAATTATGAACAAAATGTTACTCTTGTCTTTAATTAAACTAATGTTAGGATAAATGTTGAGTTTTTCCCCCATCTATTATGACTTTGGTTAGAGGCAGGGCACACTGCCTAATGCCTAACAGCAATAATATGTCTTCAAGTTTGTGAATTAAGGAATGTTAAGATTAATCCTAAAAATTAATTAAGCATTGGATTTTCACCAAACCACGCAGAGAGGAAGATCTGCAATTGAAATAATGCGTAGTGGGATGATGGAAATCACCAACTTTGATACATTTGCATAAGTTGTAATAAGCTGTCTGTCAATAAGAAGAACAACGTACGCTAACTCTTTGAAAAAGGAAAATAAACAGAAAGCAAGGTTCCATGTATCAAGCAAAAGTGAGTCACTGTAAGGGGAGCGAGATCAAGTGTCGGGAAGAGTAAGCATCGCCTGTTTGCTAGTCACCCGTCACTATGAACAGTGGACAATGTCGGTTCAAAAGATTCCAACATTTCAAGATTAGACACTAATATTAAACGAAAGTTGATACTTAAATAAAGGAAAAGACTGCACATAGAGCTGATTTTTAATGACCGTCAGCTGCATTATAAGGTGTAGATATCCGGATTACGTGGTTCACACAGATCAGGTGGTTGGAAGTTCCCTAGCTGCTACTTCTAGTTTTGTCCGGATAGATTAACTTTTCCCCATGACCTTGAAAATCCAATGTGGGTACCTGACATGCGAAGCACAAGTGTGTCCACGATGTAAAGGATGCATGCACACATCACAGGAGTCTGACACATTGTACATTAATCCCCATGGGTCTTTGTAAGTGTTTTACTCTCGAGGGGGTTCAATGAACAATGTGCCAGACTCCTGTGGCGCACTGATATATACACTTTAATTGTGTAATGGACTTGTTTATCAAGAATCATCTTGCATGACCTGAAGTTGAATTCCCCAACTGAGGATCGCTAACAACCAGACCATAACATGTTATTTCAGAAATGAAGGTATAGTCGGTTATTATCCCTCTCTTTAAATCAATGTATCCTCTCATCCAGACCAACTTGCATGAAAAGTTTGATGATTATCTTACTAAGGTTTCTAGTATTGCCATCACTGACCTTGTCTCATAGAGCCACGTTTGACCTTGAGTCGTGCATATCAATTTACATTCGTCCCTTTGCGTGTTCAATTCTCAGAGTTTGATGCACTCGCTGTTTATTTTGGAATATGGACCTCCTAGCTGGCCATACTAGGGTCATCTTTTTAACCCTTATTCAGGGTAAGTAAATATTTCTGATTATGATGATTACAAAAACTTATTCTGGATTCGGGACGGTATATGACGTAAGCCTATTATGACGTCATCCAACGTTAAATTCATGGAAAGTTTGCTACAGAAATTTTATTACTTCATAATGCTTTTTCGTCACATGCCGTCCCAAATAGAACACAAGCATACACCAATGAAAATACAAAATGAACATATAAATGACCTATCCCAGGTCGCGATAAACCTGGTGCGATAATTGGTCAAACGAAATCACGTGATTGGTAAACTCTCAATCCTAGGTCGCGATAAACCTGGAAACATTGGATCACGTGATTAAAATTGCTAACAACGTGGTTTGTCATTGACCAGTGACGTCATCGTTTACGTTCATGATGTGACCAGTGACGTCATCAGTCACGTGATCAGTGAACATTAGTCGCATGCTTCCTCATGTGACCAGTGACGTCATCAGTCACGTGGTATATCATGTGACCAGTGACGTCATCAGTCACGTGGTGTATCATGTGACCAGTGACGTCATCAGTCACGTGATTGGTCATGTGACCAGAGACGTCATCAGTCACGTGATTGGTCATGTGACCAGTGACGTCATCAGTCACGTGATTGGTCATGTGACCAGTGACGTCATCAGTCACGTGGTATATCATGTGATCAGTGACGTCATCAGTCACGTGGTATATCATGTGATCAGTGACGTCATCAGTCACGTGATTGGTCATGTGACGTCATCAGTCACGTGGTGTATCATGTGACCAGTGACGTCATCAGTCACGTGGTGTATCATGTGACCAGTGACGTCATCAGTCACGTGATTGGTCCTGTGACCAGAGACGTCATCAGTCACGTGATTGGTCATGTGACCAGTACCGTCATCAGTCACGTGATTGGTCATGTGACCAGTGACATCATCAGTCACGTGATTGGTCATATGATCAGTGACGTCATAAGTCACGTGATTGGTCATGTGACCAGTGACGTCATCATTCACGTGGTATATCATGTGATCAGTGACGTCATCAGTCACGTGGTGTATCATGTCACCAGTGACGTCATCAGTCACGTGACTGGTCATGTGACCAGTGACGTCATCAATCACGTGATTGGTCCTGTGACCAGAGACGTCATCAGTCACGTGATTGGTCATGTGACCAGTACCGTCATCAGTCACGTGATTGGTCATGTGACCAGTGACGTCATCAGTCACGTGATTGGTCATGTGATCAGTGACGTCATCAGTCACGTGATTGGTCATGTGACCAGTGACGTCATCAGTCACGTGGTATATCATGTGATCAGTGACGTCATCAATCACATGATTAGTCATGTGATCAGTGACGTCATCAGTCACGTGATTGGTCATGTGACCAGTGACGTCATCAGTCACGTGGTATATCATGTGATCAGTGACGTCATCAGTCACGTGGTATATCATGTGACCAGTGACGTCATCAGTCACGTGGTGTACCATGTGACCAGTGACGTCATCAGTCACGTGGTGTATCATGTGACCAGTGACGTCATCAATCACGTGGTATATCATGTGACCAATGACGTCATCAGTCACGTGGTGTATCATGTGACCAGTGACGTCATCAATCACGTGGTATATCATGTGATCAGTGACGTCATCAGTCACGTGGTATATCATGTGATCAGTGACGTCATCAGTCACGTGGTATATCATGTGACCAGTGACGTCATCAGTCACGTTATTGGTCATGTGACCAGTGACGTCATCAGTCACGTGATTGGTCATGTGATCAGTGACGTCATCAATCACGTGATTGGTCATGTGATCAGTGACGATCATCAGTCACATGATTGGTCATGTGACCAGTGACGTCATCAGTCACGTGATTGGTCATGTGATCAGTGACGTCATCGGTCACGTGATTAGTCATGTGATCAGTGACGTCATCAGTCACGTGATTGGTCATGTGACCAGTGACGTCATCAGTCACATGATTGGTCATGTGACGTCATCAGTCACGTGGTGTATCATGTGACCAGTGACGTCATCAGTCACGTGGTGTTTCATGTGACCAGTGACGTCATCAGTCACGTGGTATATCATGTGATCAGTGACGTCATCAGTCACATGATTGGTCATGTGATCAGTCACATGATTGGTCATGTGACCAGTGACGTCATCAGTCACGTGATTGGTCATGTGACCAGTGACGTCATCAGTCACGTGATTGGTCATATGACCAGTGACGTCATCAGTCACGTGGTGTATCATGTGACTAGTGACGTCATCAGTCACGTGGTGTATCATGTGACCAGTGACGTCATCAGTCATGTGGTGTATCATGTGACCAGTGACGTCATCAGTCACGTGGTGTTTCATGTGACCAGTGACGTCATCAGTCACGTGATTGGTCATGTGACCAGTGACGTCATCAGTCACGTGGTATATCATGTCACCAGTGACGTCATCAGTCACGTGACTCGTCATGTGACCAGTGACGTCATCAGTCACGTGGTATATCATGTGATCAGTGACGTCATCAGTCACGTGGTGTATCATGTGACCAGTGACGTCATCAGTCACGTGATTGGTCCTGTGACCAGAGAAGTCATCAGTCACGTGATTGGTCATGTGACCAGTGACGTCATCAGTCACGTGGTATATCATGTGATCAGTGACGTCATCTGTCACGTGGTATATCATGTGACCAGTGACGTCATCAGTCACGTGGTGTACCATGTGACCAGTGACGTCATCAGTCACGTGGTGTATCATGTGACCAGTGACGTCATCAATCACGTGGTATATCATGTGACCAATGACGTCATCAGTCACGTGGTGTATCATGTGACCAGTGACGTCATCAATCACGTGGTATATCATGTGATCAGTGACGTCATCAGTCACGTGGTATATCATGTGACCAGTGACGTCATCAGTCACGTTATTGGTCATGTGACCAGTGACGTCATCAGTCACGTGATTGGTCATGTGATCAGTGACGTCATCAGTCACGTGATTGGTCATGTGATCAGTGACGTCATCAGTCACATGATTGGTCATGTGACCAGTGACGTCATCAGTCACGTGATTGGTCATGTGATCAGTGACGTCATCAGTCACGTGATTGGTCATGTGATCAGTGACGTCATCAGTCACGTGATTGGTCATGTGATCAGTGACGTCATCAGTCACGTGATTGGTCATGTGATCAGTGACGTCATCAGTCACGTTATTGGTCATGTGACCAGTGACGTCATCAGTCACGTGATTGGTCATGTGATCAGTGACGTCATCAGTCACGTGATTGGTCATGTGATCAGTGACGTCATCAGTCACATGATTGGTCATGTGACCAGTGACGTCATGGTGTATCACGTGACTGATGACGTCAATGGTCACATGACCAATCACGTGACTGATGACGTCACTGGTCACAAGAAACACCACGTGACTGATGACGTCACTGGTCACATGATACACCACGTGACTGATGACGTCACTGGTCACATGATACACCACGTGACTGATGACGTCACTGGTCACATGACCAATCACGTGACTGATAACGTCATCAGTCACGTGGTGTTTCATGTGACCAGTGACGTCATCAGTCACGTGTTATGTCATGTTACCAGTGACGTCAACGGTCACGTGGTATGTCATGTGACCAGTGACGTCATCAGTCACGTGGTTGGTGATGTGACCAATGACGTCATCTGTGGTGTGGTTGATCATGTGACCTTTGATGTTATCCGTCACGTGACCATTGACGTCATCAGTCACGTGGTGTATCATGTGACCAGTGACGTCATCAGTCATGTGGTGTATCATGTGACCAGTGACGTCATCAGTCACGTGGTGTTTCATGTGACCAGTGACGTCATCAGTCACATGATTGGTCATGTGACCAGTGACGTCATCAGTCACGTGATTGGTCATGTGATCAGTGACGTCATCGGTCACGTGATTGGTCATGTGATCAGTGACGTCATCAGTCACCTGATTGGTCATGTGATCAGTGACGTCATCAGTCACATGATTGGTCATGTGACGTCATCAGTCACGTGGTGTATCATGTGACCAGTGACGTCATCAGTCACGTGGTGTTTCATGTGACCAGTGACGTCATCAGTCACGTGGTATATCATGTGATCAGTGACGTCATCAGTCACATGATTGGTCATGTGACCAGTGACGTCATCAGTCACGTGATTGGTCATGTGACCAGTGACGTCATCAGTCACGTGATTGGTCATATGACCAGTGACGTCATCAGTCACGTGATTGGTCATGTGACCAGTACCGTCATCAGTCACGTGATTGGTCATGTGACCAGTGACGTCATCAGTCACGTGATTGGTCATGTGACCAGTGACGCCATTAGTCACGTGGAATATCATTTGACCAGTGACGTCATCAGTCACGTGATCGGTCATGTGACCAGTGACGTCATCAGTCACGTGATTGGTCACATGACCAGTGACGTCATCAGTCACGTGGTGTATCATGTGACCAGTGACGTCATTAGTCACGTGGTGTATCATGTGACAAGTGACGTCGTCAGTCACGTTTTATATCATTTGACCAGTGACGTCATCATTCACGTGGTGTATCATGTGACCAGTGACGTCATCAGTCACGTGATTGGTCATGTGACCAGTGACGTCATCAGTCACGTTGTGTATCATATGACCAGTGACGTCATCAGTCAGGTGATTGGTCATGTGACTAGTGACGTCATTAGTCACGTGGTGTATCATGTGACCAGTGACGTCATCAGTCAGGCGATTGGTCATGTGACCAGTGACGTCATTAGTCAGGTGATTGGTAATGTGACCAGTGACGTCATCAGTCACGTGGTATCTGATGTTACCAGTGACGTCATCAGTCACGTGATTGGTCATGTGACCAGTGACATGATCAGTCACGTGATTGGTCATGTGACCAGTGACGTCATCAGTCACATGGTATATCATGTGACCAGTGACGTCATCAGTCAAGTGGTATATCATGTGACCAGTGACGTCATCAGTCACGTGATTGGTCATGTGACCAGTGACATCATCAGTCACGTGACTGGTCATGTCATCAGTCACGTGGTATATCATGTGACCAGTGACGTCATCAGTCACGTGATTGGTCATGTGACCAGTGACGTCATCAGTCACGTGTTATGTCATGTGACCAGTGAAGTAATCAGTCACGTGATTGGTCATGTGACCAGTGACGTCATCAGTCACGTGTTATGTCATGTTACCAGTGACGTCAACGGTCACGTGGTATGTCATGTGACCAGTGACGTCATCGGTCACGTGGTTGGTGATGTGACCAATGACGTCATCTGTGGTGTGGTTGATCATGTGACCTTTGACGTTATCCGTCACGTGACCATTGACGTCATCGGTCACGTGGTATGTCATGTGACCAGTGACGTCATCAGTCACGTGATTGGTCGTGTAACCAGTATGAACAATTGATAATAATTAAGGAATTTTGCAGAAGAAACAGTTTTGCATTTGTAAATGGCGAGCGAAGCGAGCCGAAATTTTAGGTTTCAAAACCCTTTCATGCATTTAGACCCATTTCAATTAGAAATGGGCCAAAGCTGGACCTCATCTCCGAAAATCTCAGGGGGGGGGGGGTCCAGAACCCCGGTCCCCCTCTGAATCCGCGCATGGTTGTATTGAGTTCTAATGAAACACGAGAAAATTACGAAAAATGCATTCAAATCGATGGTTTCTGGAGTGTCTTTGATCTATTTCTGAACAGTAGTTTGCTTTGAATACTATTTCGAAAGACCCTCCCCCTTCTTTAATTTTGGCAACTGGGGGAGGCGCTCTCCTTTTTTTTTTTTTTTTCGCGAGACGATGTGGACGTTTTTGCGTACAAATGTACGCCTGGCTTCGCCCCTGGCTTGTTGATTTGTCCTTGCTGTAACATGTACTAAGAATATTGGTACGATATCGAGTAAAAAATGTTGAGTATATCATTGGGTTTTGGCTTTGAAAAATTGAATGCTTATAATTATAGGCCCCCGGAGCATATATTTGAGCTTTATGCAATGTTAAATATTTGCCCATTTTTCCGGTTATTTCAAAGTATGTTTTTAACAAAATTTGTAGAAGACAAAAATACTCAAACCGGGTATTTGATGACAGAAACGTGTAGGTTTCGATCCCCGTACCATTTACATTGATTGTTTGACACACGTACATGTTTTGCAAATTATTTGAACATGCTCATATTATAGTATTTGTTAATGTTGATTTTCGGGAATAAAATAAACAGAAAACCCCCTCTGCGACGTACATTACAAAAACTTCGCGATTGTCTGTACGAATCCACAAATACGCCAATTGATACGGTATCGAATCGATATGCGATAGAATGTATCAGAAAATTTTTGTAAATTTTGTTTCAAAATAGTGAATTCTGGTGGACATCATGCAATTTTTTTATTACTCAGTTTGCAGGGTTTTTTTCCGAGTGCTAATGTTACACCCCCCCCCCCCAAAAAAAAAGGGGAAACCGGGGGGGGGGGGGGTTTCCCGAACCCCCCCCCCCCCTCAAACCCCCCTAAATCCGCCCTTGTACGATATATGAGATTATTAATGTTAATAAATCCGTATACACGTTTATTCCTCTCCGTGTGTACTCCGTAATTTAAACACGACCGTCAAACTGAAAGTAGCAAGTAACCGGTCAGCCGAATAGGTAAAAAAAAAAGCATGTACATGTAGGTATAGGTACAAAGCAGGCGTTCTCTAAATCATACAAAAGGTAATTATTTGTTATTATTAAGTGCAACGGAGAAGTGAATATGGCGCATTAAGTTTTTAAACAAATTGTGGAAATCTTCCGTTCTTTTATTCAACGTTGTGATGACTTCACCATAGTTCTGCATTGGATTTAATTTGTTTACTTTTCGTATCAATTGATACACCAGTCAGTAATTTGAAAGTGTCATTTATTCAAAACACCATCGTTTCCTGTTAATCCTTATACAGCCCCGACCAGTCGAAAGTTTAATATTCGCTTTCAATTCGTAAACGAATTGAAAGCTTTTTGAAAACTTAGCTTTCAAAATTTCGTCAGCGATTGCTTTCAAAATTTTGAATACTCAAGAGATGACGAAATTTCGTCAGCGATTTTTCGTTAACTAATTTTCGTCAGCGATTCCCTAGCTTTCAAAATTTTCGTCAGCGATAGCTTTCAAAAATTTTGAAAGCTATAGTTAACGAAATTTCGTCAGCGATTAGCTTTCAAAAAATTTGAAAGCTATAGTTAACGAAATTTCGTCAGCTATAGCTTTCAAAATTTTTGAAAGCTAATCGCTGACGAAAATTTCGTTAACTATAGCTTTCAAAATTTTTGAAAGCTAATCGCTGACGAGAATTTCGTTAACTAGCTTTCAAAATTTTTGAAAGCTTTTCTCGTAAGCTATTTTGTGTCGAGAAAACCAAGATGGCCGAAATCAAAGCAATCATCTTCATAATTTGCTTGATGAAATACATGTATGTAGTATTAATTATGATGTTTATTCAGATTAAATTATGAAAATATATATTCCTGGATTAAATTAAATATTGTATCTTGTTTATTTTTATAAGTTTATTTGAAGATTCTGTGTTTCCCAGATCGGTGTGTTCCCCCATACACCTAATTGGTTAAAATAACATTATGTCAATTGGGGGTGAATGGGGCCATCAAAAGGGTATGCTTTGCACTAATTAGTTACCTGAATTTACCTGTATTTGTATTACCTGTAAAGGTATTCCATCTTTAAGTGTATATATGAACAACTTCCATTTCATCTAAAATCTAAATGTATATATATACCAGAAAATTTACATCTGACCGGCCAAATTCTGACTAAATGAGGGGAATTTATATCCAGTGAAACCCTGGCTTCTCTGTGACTGTCGGAAGCTTTGAAAGATATTTCACAATCGGTTACTTTTTAAAGTGCCACGCCGATAAAGAGATGGCTTCTTTCATCCTCTAAACTGTGCAGAGGAATTCGCCCGAGGCGTGCTGCAGCCATTGCAAAAACAATATTGCACCCGAGCGTTCAAAAAGCTTTCAAAATTTTCGTCAGCGATAGCTTTCAAAATTTTCGTCAGCGATAGCTTTCAAAACTTTCGTCAGCGATAGCTTTCAAAACTTTCGTCAGCGATAGCTTTCAAAATTTTCGTCAGCGATTGCTTTCAGAATTTTCGTCAGCGATAGCTTTCAAAATTTTCGTCAGCGATAGCTTTCAAAACTTTCGTCAGCGATAGCTTTAAAAATTTTCGTCAGCGATAGCTTTCAAAACTTTCGTCAGCGATAGCTTTCAAAATTTTCGTCAGCGATTGCTTTCAAAATTTTCGTCAGCGATTGCTTTCAAAATTTCGTCAGCGATTGCTTTCAAATATTTTGAAAGCTCCGAGATGACGAAAATTTGAAAGCTCATAGCTTTCAAAGCTTTCGTTGACTAAAATTAGTTAACGAAATTTTCGTCAGCGATTTTTCGAAAGCTTTTTAGAGCTTTCAAAATCTCGTCATCTCAGTAGCTTTCAAAAAATGGCTGACGAATAGTTAACGAAACTTTCGAATTTAGCTTTCAAAATTTCGTCAGCTCGGCGTTAAACTTTCGACTGGTCGGGGCTGTACATGTATGTGTGTACAAATGGACTTCACCAGTAAGACGCGTATTACGAATTGGGGACTTAATTTGTTCACAAAACGCAAATTTCATACAAAGTTTTGTCATTAGATTTGGATGTACTGTATTTACAACAATTTACAGCAGAGTTTGTGTGTGTTTTTAGGACAGGGGGGAGGGATTTCGGGCAAATTTTAAATTATAAATTCAGGATCAAAGTATGCTACGAATCTTTAAGACGATCTACATGTATTGAGACTGTTTCAGAGTTTGGGTCAAATGCATTCCCCTATTTCCCATGTTTAAGTACAGAAAAGTTTGTATAGACATTTGGAGAGATGGGTGATGCAGATCTTTATAAGTTCTTGCTTGTTTGTTTGTTTGCTTGTTTTTTTGCAAATTACTTATGTCACATTCATTTTCAACAATGGCACATTCATTTTGTAAATGGTACATTGATGTTCCAGGATATTGGGCCATTGTCACATTCACCTGATTGCCTATCCCGATCACTGCCCTGTTATTTTCCAGTGATTTTTTTTTCTGACAAATTGGGAGTTTTCCAAATTAAAATATGAAGATTGAAGAAAGATGAAAAATATAAATTAAAGGTAACGTCCTTACTTGATAAATTTCTTAATTGTTATCTGTCAGAACTATCACTTCTGCTGGAAACTGAGAAGTGAGTGTTGTTTACTGATCTTCGGCTGCAGCATACCTGTAAATGTTGTTCAGTTTTAAGTTGATTTGAATGTTCGTAGTTTTTGTTCTTATGTTGTCTTTGTCAAATGTGATGATGTCTCTGTGATTTCGATTTAACTTTTAGTTTGATTTCATGTGTATTCTGTGATATTGTTTTATTTGTGCTCTGTGATTTGGTTTTAGAACTTAGTTAGTATTGTATAGTTGCTGTGATACTTGTTGTGCCATTGGTTTCATTTAGTTTCTTAACGTGTTTACATAAGTCTACACTTCCACATTTTAGTGCTTCTTGTAGACTAGTTTTATTTAAGAAATAAAAAATGACAAGCCGGGCTGTATTGTCTCATAATGCCCGAGCGTCCTCAGCCAATCACATTTATTACCGAGCCGCGTCAGCGGTGAGGTGATAAATGTGATTGGCTGGGGACGCGAGGGCATTATGAGACAATACAGCCCGGCTTGTCATTTTTTATTTCTATTCTAATGATGACCAAACTTAGACCTTTCGATTCTCGGTAAAAACCAGTTCCTGCCGGTTTATCTGCTTTCAGAAAATGGGTAGGCGTAGCTTATCGCTATAGGGCCTATATTGGAGAATAGAGCCCGGCTCGCGTCTGTTGTCTTTATAGGGAAAAGAATCTAGTCATATTAGAATTGTAATTATTTCATTATGCTCTATGTATATTTGTTTTATTTTTTTGTCTTGTGCTAGTAATCTTAGTATTGTCTGCCCCATGTCTGATGTATGTTATGTTATGAGCTTACATTGTACTATCTGTTTATGCTTGTGTCTTAACTGTGTGTCTTATCGTGGATGTGCTCTCTGCTTTCTTTAACTGCATTTCTCTTTCAAATTGACTTTAATTCTCGCATGATATATTGTTATAATTGTTATACCTGTTACCTGTAAATATGTTGATGTCGGTCTAAAAGCTCATCAGAGCTTGTGTTGTATTGTTTATCTGACATGCCGACTTTAAATAAAGCTTATCTTATCTTATCTTATCGCCATCATAATGAAACCGGTTTTTCTCTTCCAGTGATTGGGATGGGCAATCAGGCAAATGTGACAATGGCCCCATATCCTGAAACATCAATGTGCCATTTACAAAACAAATGTGCCATTGTTGAATATGAATGTGCCATGAGCAATTTGCCCCCCCCCCCCAAAAAAAAACAAACAAGCAAGAACATATATAAAACTGAACATATATAAAACTGGACAGTCTTTTCGACACTTCAACATGGAAAAAAGGGGGACACATAGTGACATTTGACCCAAACAGTATCAAAAGATTGTCTTAAAGAAATTTTGTTGCATATTTTGAACCTGAATTTACCGTATAATGCAAAAATTTCCTGAAAACCACCCCCATCCCAAAAACTCTGCTGTAAATTGTTGTAAACTACAGTACATATAATCTAATGACAAAACTTTGAATGAAATTTGCGTTTTGTGAACAAATTAAGTCCATGATGTGTTACATGAACTGGAGAATTCTATTTATTCGTACATACACATGTATAAAGTTTTGAAATAGGGATTGTTGCAATAGAAAACGATGGTGTTTTGAATAAATGACACTCAAATTACTGTCTTATGACTATTAATTGATACCAAAGGTAAACAAATTAAATCACATGCAGAACTTTAAATAAGTGAATATGGTGAAGTCATCACCACGTTGAATAACAGAACGGAAGATTTCCACAATTTGTTTAAAAATTTAATGCCCCACATTGGTGCACTAAGTGAAATTTAAATGTGCCATTTTAGAATTAAATGCGACTATAGTGCAGGGCGCATGCTTATCCCAATCACTGCTCTTCTTTGCTAAACTGTAGTGTAGAAACTCAGGGATAATTTTGGGCTGCAAAGTTGAGAGAATATGATCAATCTTTCATGATTTTTACAATCCTCTCATAGAAATGCTTGATTTTGACAGGCTCTCTGAGGCTCATAGAAAATGGCTAAAAACTAATAAAAAAATAAAAAACTGTACAATTCTCTCATCAAAAGAAACAGCTAGAATTTTTCCTGGTCAAACTGGAATACCTTGACATATTATGCAACAAAATCACTTCTTCATCTTGTTTATTATGAACAATTAACCCAATACATGTTACCTTTACAGACCTATCATTATTCGTATGAGATGACCCAGCTCTACACTACAGAATGCAGATAATCGCAATTATTTTTGTATTTAGGGCCACTACCAATACAAAATTAGTGAATACATTTTAACAAACTATTAATTAATTCATTCGCTAATTAGTCCCCTACCGGCAACGCCGTAGGGGACTCTTAGTTTCCTCTCGGTCTGTCTGTCCGTCTGTCCGTCCGTCTGTCCCTCCGTCTGTCCCTCCGTCTGTCCGAATTTCAGTTTTCCGGACTTTTTTCTGCAATGGATGGAGATATTCAGATGAAATTTGATACACAGCTTGGTCTTGAATAGTTACAGAGCAAGTTCGACTTTCGTCACGCTTGACTTATTTTTCGAGGAGTTATGCCCCTTGATGACTTGGAAAATTCAGTTTTTGTCAGTTTTCCGGACTTTTTTCTGCAACGGATGGAGATATTCAGATGAAATTTGATACACAGCTTGGTCTTGGATAGTTACAGAGCAAGTTCGACTTTCGTCACGCTTGACCTTTTTTCGAGGAGTTATGCCCCTTGATAACTTGGAAAATTCAGTTTTTGTCAGTTTTCCGGACTTTTTTCCGCAACAGATGGAGATATTCAGATGAAATTTGATACACAGCTTGGTCTTGGATAGTTACAGAGTAAGTTCGACTTTTGTCACACTTGACCAATTTTTTTTAAGGAGTTATGACGCTTGACTTATTTTTCGAGGAGTTATGCCCCTTGATGACTTTGAAAATTCAGTTTTTGTCAGTTTTCCGGACTTTTTTCTGCAACAAATAGAGATATTCAGGTGAAATTTGATACAGAGCTTGGTCTTGGATAGTTACAGAGCAAATTCGACTTTCGTCATGCTTGACCTATTTTTTGAGGAGTTATGCCCCTTAATGACTTGCACAATTTAGTTTTTGTCAGTTTTCCATACTTTTTTCTGCAACAAATTGAGATATTCAGGTAAAAATTGATATTCAGCTTAGTCTTGGATAGTTACAGAGCAAGTTCAAATTTCGTCACGCTTGACCTCTTTTTCGAATTGATAAAGCAGATAAAACCTCAGAACTGAGCTGCACGGACAGTAAGTTTAATTAAAACTCATGTTTAATTGAAGAGTAATTAATAGGCAGAGTTGCAGGACATAAATATATGCCGCCGGTAGGGGACTTATATCGCTCAGCGATCATATCATTTTTGAATTAATTTTACATTTTCAGAATGAAGAGCTGAATAAATAATGTGGAGGACAATCACTGAAGGAAAGAAAGGAAGACAACCATGCCACAAAGATACTGGTGCAAATATTTTGATGTTTATCTGTTTCCATGGCAACATACATTATCTCTCATTCTCATTTTGACCTTTGCCGTAGATCAAACCTTAGGATCTTACGGTGATAGGTCCTACATTTTTCAGCGATGTAAATACTACTGCATACAGAATAATTGTTCAGATGCGGAAGCGTTTCGAAGTAGACAACCCTGGTACGAGGAGACGTTGCGTTGGAGTTGCGAAGACGAGTGTAAATATGGCTGTATGTGGAAAACTGTAGATGCATTCAGCAAGGATGGGATGAGTATCCCACAGTTCCATGGCAAGGTACAATGCATGTACTTTAATCCTCAATAATTCTCTCAGTTATTCCTCTCTCCATCCCCTCTCTTCTTAATTTTTCACTGCTTTATACATGGAATAGCTTTAACAAAGTTTTTTTTAGGGGTAAGGAAATTAAAAGGGAGAATGGACATACCTAACCTACCTGAGAGGATCCATTCATTTAATGAGGTCAATTTTCATATTTTATTAAGTATAAAAGACGTCAAAATACCCTTAAAGCATACTCCTATGATAGTGATGAAAATCATCTTGAGATGGGCAGATTTCCACCTTTTAAATTCATATTGCTGTAATATACGTTGTTCAAATTTTCCATGGAACAAACATGTTATTCTGCTCCATTTTTCTCCCTTTTCACCATAATCTGTTCATTATTGACTAGTCTACAATATATTTGAGGAAAATTCTTAATTAAAATCATAGTCTTTCACGATATTCTCATTTTTTCAGTGGCCATTTACCAGGTTGTTTGGAGTTCAGGAGCCCGCCTCTGTTTTGTTTTCCATCTTGAACGGCATATGTCATCTACGCATCTTTGAATACAGAAAGTTGATACCAAGCTCTACCCCCATGTATCGTGTTTGGACTTTCATAGCCATCGTAAGTTACACTGTATCCTATTTCATAGATCTTCTTATTATATTGTTCAGATTGTGAAGAAAGCAACTACTCTTTATAGTGATGTGACGATAGTCGCTGATTTTCAATAGTCGATCGCTGAGACCCCTTCAATTTTCGATATCGATTATTGATAGTAAAATTGTATATCAATTGTCGCTTAAACTAGAAAAGGAAGAAGTAGAAGGAGAGAAATGGCTGTGATCGAATTTGTTACGTGGAACACCCACAAAAATACCGTTGCTATCATATAACATCATTGTTCGTGTAATTCATTGTGTTAGTTAGTCAGAATCTTTTGAATTTTATCTAAATCAGTCTTATTTGTTCGAATGGCCATACATGATAGGTTTGTCTAATAGTTGTTTTGAACATTTCGAAAGTTTCGATAATTTATCGTTAGTTAGTAGTGCCCGATAATCAATAGTAAAATTTTCCCGCTTTCTCATCACCAAGTCTTTAATGGGAGCACCCATCTAAATATAAAAAAAGTACTAGCTAGCTGATGTTGTGTGCAAGATATCTGCTGTTAAATTGGAAATTCTGTGCAATTGTAAAAATCCACCTGTAAGCATGGTAAGCTATGGACATGTTTTAACTTTTACAATGTAAGATAAGTTATTTCCTTTAACTTTATGTAATCATGAACAAAAATTTTATGTATGTTTCAACAGTCAGGGGTATAACTCATTTCAGTGATAAAATTTTATAACCTAAATCAGTTACTTTTCTTTCTATGAAAATCAGTAATGTTAAAGTAGGTCATGAAAAATAACTGATTTCTGCATATAAAAATTCCTATGGGAATTGCTTCATATTTATTCATTGGGTAAAGGATTATTTTACAAAATTTAAGGTATTGATGTATTAAGATGATACTGAACACTTGATTATCAGCAGGAAAAATCTGGATTAGAAGATTTAAGCAATACCAAAAAAATATAACCAAAAATGGTTATTTAAAAGTAACTTCTTTCAGTTATATTTATTTTTGACCCAGATTTTGCACAAAGATGATTTTATCCAGCTGTGACCTTTATTTATTTTTAAAGAGGCACCAATGTTGTATTTGATGAAGTCAAACTTTTCTGTACGCATTGGATGATATAATCGTATTTGACCTTGGAAAGTTTTGTAACCTGAACCAGTTATATTCTGGGTGATTCTATAAATATCTTGCAAGAAAAATAACTGATTTCAGTGACGAAAAATATAACTGAAATGAGTTATACCCCTGACTGTTCAAAAATGGGAAAGTAAGAAATGACTGTCTTCTTGTGTGTGTTATTGACTTATACACTTTGGTGTGTCCAAACAAAAATTTTCCAAGAATCACTTTGCATTTCAAGGAATTCACCATAGACCAACCAGCATGTATAAGCAATGAACACACCAATTAAAGATGATCTTCATTTCTTGAATTTTATTGTGAAGTTCTAAAGCTGTATCATTAGTACATGAGTGTATATAAATATTTTCTTGTGGAGAGAATGAATGACCATTTATTGAGATACTTTCTTGTATAGAATGGCCTACATACATGGTTCTGGTCCACCATTTTCCACACCAGGGATACAGATTTCACTGAGGTAAGAATAACTCATCTTATGAGGAAGTCTACAGCAAAGTTCTTGAAAGGCAGTATTCAGTATTTTCTGCATTGGTACAGAGTTACTGTATAACAAAAATTTTTGCTAATTAGTGTATCAATTTTATGCACACATTTTGTTGAAGCTGAATTTGTGAACACCATTGTTATATTACTTGTAGATGATGGACTATTTTTGTGCTTTCTCCCTGGTGCTGTGTAACCTTTTTGCACTGTTCTGTAGGTAAGTGTCTGATTGAAGCTGTCATCTGAAAGGTGTTTCTCCTGTTTCCATCAGAATACGGAAGATCGCAACTACATGAGCGCATGCAGCATGCCCGTTCTGATTTGCATTTACGGGTAGTCACATACCTACCTAAACCATCGTTCAAAACTTGGGCAACTCTTCTGCCCAAGTAAATTGATGACGTCAAAACAATGGAGAACAATCAAAGAGTGCGCGAAAACATTTGTATAGTCTTGGTTAGAAGTATTTGCAAACTTCTGTATTATTGTCACAAAAAGATTTTTCTTTTCCCAAATCTGACAAAAATTTAGCTCTCATGATACATCCATTCAAAGAGATTTGACAATTTTCATATGGGGTCAGGTCATGGATGAAATTCAGTTTTTATGATGCATTGATATTAAGAAATAAATTTTTTTTGCTACACTGAATTTACTCTCTTTTTCATCCTGTAAAGGTACCTTACTGACATCATAATTTACTGTAAACTTGGTTATTTTCGCTTGGGGAAATATTCGCAAGATGACCATTGCAGCTCTACGCTAAGGGGTATGGGGGTAATTTTGGCAACATTGGTAGTATTCCCTGTAGTCTTCTATACTGGTTGTAATTTTCACGTGGTGTTTATTTTTGCAATGATAATGCAATCATTGCGAAAATTACCCCCACGCGAAAGTTTCCACGTTTACAATAACATCGATGTTAACGTATTATCATTTGAGTTTGACCAGCTTTTGATACAGATTCAAGTACAAAACAATTCTGTATATTTCTGTATAATAATCTTTAATTTCTTTGTTTCTTTCAGGGTGTGCGGAACCAGGGACAGAACTAAGATATCAGGGATGGGTGTAGCTCTAGTCATTTTTTATCTACAGCATATCTACTATTTGGCATTTGTCAAGTTTGACTACGGCTATAATATGAAAGTCAACGTAGCATGTGGTAAGAAATCTTAGAGAAAAAGTTTGAAAAAATGTTTTGTTGATCCATTGTGGAATATCAAGCTTATTAGCTCATGTCGACGAAATTGAGATGAGCTTGTGCTATACCCCTGGCATCCGTGTCTGTGTCCGGTTAAAGCTTTTGAGGGAGCTCAGTATCTGACAAAGAACTGAAGCTTCAGAAATCAAACTTGCACAAGTGATTCATCTTAAGATGTGGAGGTAAATTCTGCATCTGACCTACATTTCTGCTTCAGTGATTTGGTTAAGAAGTTTTTGGTAGCTCAGAATTGACAAAGTACTGATTTTTTTTTACAGAAACAAAACTTGCTCAAGTGATTCATCTTGGGATGCAGCATCTAACCTACCTTTTCCGCTTGAGTGATTTTGCTTCTAAAAGCCAATATTGAGCAAAGTATAAGTGCTACATGTACATGTACCAAACTTGCATATTAGATGTATCTTTGATCAAACTTTCATAAAATGACCTTGACCTACTTTTTGTCTTCAGTCATTTGCTTTTAAAAGCTAATATTGAGCAAAGTAAATGTGCTACATGTACATGTACCAAGCTTGCATGTTGGATGTATCTTTGATCAAACTTTCATAAAATGACCTTGACCTACTTTTTCTGCTTTAACTATTTTGCTTTTAAAAGTCAATATTGACAAAGAAAAAGTGCAATACGTACAATACGTACCAAACATGTATACTGGATGTATCTTTGATCAAACTTTTATAAAAAGACCTTGACCTACTTTTTCTGCTTGATTGATATTGCTTTTAAAAGCCAATATACTAAAGAAAATATGTTTTAATAGAATTTTGCTGCCACGGTAATATGCTGCCACAAGGTGAACTTTGTAATCTGTGATTTCCTATATATATTCTTGTAATGGAATCCTTGTATCAAAATTTGTAATTGAGGTTATGTTTAATATGCCTTAACCTCTAATACATCATCTACATACATGTGTGGTTTCAAAACCCAACATTTACTTGTTTTTTATGATTGAAAGAGATCGAGAGGAAGGCAATAATGGTAATGGTCAGGAGTTCTATGGCATTTCTTAAGTAGTCTATAACATGTATAACAAGTTTGTACTATGTAGTTTGAAAAACGTATAATGCTCAGTTAGACTTATGAATTCATTATACTATTGTAAGTGTTTACATCAGTACATGTACATGTCTTGCAGAATAGAAAAGTCATGGTCAAGTTCGTTTTTGTTTCACAGATACATGCATGAATTTGCATCTTCATATTTTTATATACCTGTCAACGTACACATTTATACTTTATTGATAGGTTTCTTAAATATGATTGGATGGTTATATTGGTGCTTTGTCAACCGGAAAATCCAGCCATATGTATGGAAATGTGCGACAGTATTTATAGGTCTGAACGTGCTGCTAAGTTTAGAACTAGGGGATTTCCCACCGTTATTTTGGGTCCTTGATGCTCATTCAATGTGGCATGCTGGGACGATCCCTCTGGGTTATTTATGGTATAGGTAAGTTTTATTATTGTCATGACCAAATTATTTATAAAATTTAGATTTCTTCACAATTCTCATGTATGAAATATGTTGGAATAAAATTTGATTTTTAAATTTTTTTATCAAAAATAGATATGGTATTAATTTTCTGACAAATAATTTTATGAAGTTCACGAGACCCTTCTTTGTTTTGTGATGTTGATTGTCTATTAATATTTTTGTAATTCTTTTCTTGGTTAATCTTATAAATTGTAAGAAAATAAAAATATTCATGATGCCTTGTTCTTTCACATAAGAATGAAAAGTTATTCCTTCATGTAGAAGTTTTTACCATGATGTATAATTTATCTTATTTTGTAGTTTTATAATAGAGGACGGGAAGTACTTGGCACAAAATCTACATGAAGATTGAAATCCTGCAATTGTGACAGTTCACCAAGGACAAATCAGTGCTCTACGATAAATAGCTACTACATGTACTTTAACTTTAAATGTTATTGGTCCCTCTGCTGGCAGTTTAGAAAAGATTTGCTTATTCAATATTATAAATATTTTCATATTTGTGTTCGTATGCCTTGTATGGAGGAAATGTTTTTTATCTAAGTTTATGTGCTTGTTCAACAGATTGTTGATGTTTAGTTTTTAGTCCATATGTTTATCTAACCTGAACGTTTGCATTATCAGTCATTCATTTTTAAATGGCATTAGGAGTTTTAAGTAAAGCTCAAAGTACATGTACTGTAAACATAGAAATTTTTGCTTGGGGGTAATTTTCGCGTATTTCAAAAATATAGTGACTTGGCGAACATTTCTCCAAAGCAAAATTAACCCTGCTGCATTGTTACAAAGGCAGAGACGTTTACATCACAAAAATTTCCCCCAAGAGTAATGCCTAGATGTCACAATCAGTAAATCGCTAAGTTTTCCCCCAGCAAAGATAGCCAATTTTACAGTACCTGTATGTAAACTTAGTTATAACAACGAAAACAAGTATTAAATGAGATGTTTTAAAAATGGAGATGTCATTGAAAATGTGAAATTGAGATGTTGTTATTGAAAATTGAGATGGTTCTAGCTTTTTGATATTGTCTGATATTGAGATGTTATTGAAACATTTATATGTTGCTGAGAAATTAGATGCTAATGAAAGTTGAAATGTTACTGAAAGTTTAGGTAGAGTTGAGTTGTTTATTGAAAAAAAAGGTGTTATTGAAAAATGAGGTGTTATTGAAACATTTAGATGTTACTGAGAAGTGAAATGCTAATGAAAGTTGAAATGTTACGGAGAGTTAAGATAAAATTAAGTTGTTTATTGAAGAATTCTAACGATGTTATTGAAAAATTGAGATGTAACTGTTTATTACATATCAAGCCTTAACTACCTGCAATCATCAGTTTTGACTTATAATGGACTGGTAACCATGTCATGAGTCCAAACCTTACTCTGTTTATCAATGCCTTAATTACCTATACATTTAAAGCAAAAATACTTGTTATCATTATGCTGATGACAATATACTTTTAAATACAATGAAATGAATATCAGGTATTTATTCATTCATACATTCCATTTCATGTAATTGGATTGAATTTTATCTATTTTGTGTCGTCAACGCTGACCAACATACATTTTCAATTAATCCCTCTTTATGCTAGAGTCACAAAATGTGTATGCAAGAGTTCTTAATGGGAGGGTCAAGGTCATTGCTCATATTCGAATTCCCAAAGGGAATTACTTGTGTCCTTGAAGTTTGATAATCGTGTTGCAATCTGCTTTGATGAGAACGAGATAACGTTGTATGAATGTTATATATTTAGTATTTTGTAAAGGAGAGCCTTAATTTCGCTCGTCCTTAAAATTGTAATATACTAAATTAGCATATTGTGTTCAGATATTGTGTTCTTATGAAATAAATAGAAAAAGATTCAACATGCTTCTTCTCCTCTCTTCAAAATATCCAAGATTACTACAATATGCAGCCGGCAGACTTTCAAGAACATAAAGTAAAACTTGCAATATCGGTATGGTTGTTGTGTTGGAGTGGTATGGCATATAAGTAGTTCATGTACTCAGTTTGCATATCGGATGTGCCTTTGGTCAAACTTTCATAGATGTACATGTGAACCTCCCGGAGGGAGGTCGAAATCGACGAAACGAGGATCCTCCCGATCGGAAAAAGTCCTCCCGATTCCTCCAGACGAAACAAAATCCTCTCGACGAAAACGAAAATCTCCCAGATTTCTCCAAGTGAAATGCAAAATCCCCAGTTGTGTATTACGTTACGCATTACGCCGATTGTAGTGACCATACCATAAATCAGTAATTGCTAATTATAAAGGTGACAGGTATACTGCTGGACAAACAAAGTAATTAGCGCGGCGTTCTGTACACCGTCATGGGTACCTTTCTGCCCCCGGAGACGTAATACCCAGTACACAAGTCTTCGTCGACAGAGCGTAGTAGAACACCGCAATAGCGAATGACTTCAAAATTTATTGCATAAGAAGACTGCACATATAATGTTGCATTACGCTCATGAATTTAAAACTTGCTGAACCTTCTCCACAAGAAATCACACTTTCTGGAATAAATTCATAACATCAAGGACTTATAAACTGTTTATAAGTCCTTGATAACATGAAGTTTGGAATATTTAAATTTTATTTAATTGATGAAAGAAGATTTACCACAAAAAAATACAACAAAATATTATAGTAAATCAGAAGAAAAATTATTTGCGCAAGTCGAAATATTCTTTATAGATAAAAGCTATGAAACCGACGGGTTTTGTATTTTGTATGGGGGGGGGGGGGGGGGGGGGGGGTGAGGTTGTTCGTTAACACGCAACTTCAACAGTTCAAGAGAAACCAATGACGTTGCGCTTGATACGACAGAGTTCCACCGAATTTATCCCTTAATTGTACTTTAATATTTTTTAAAATAAGTTCTGAAATGAAATAGAGATTTGGATGATAGCCGTTTAGCTTGAACCCAATAACCATCAAATCCTTCGGTCAATGTCTAGAACTGTTTGATTGGTAAAACGGTTTTTTAAAAATCTTTAAACAAGTACCAAAATTTTAAAAAATGAGAGAGAAGGAGAGAGAGAGAACGTCGCATGAAATCGAATGTAAGATCTCTTTATTTTGAAATTTTGATTTAGATTTCTCCTTCTAGTAAGCTAAAAAGCACGTTCAATTTCACGTTATTAAAATGATGACGTCATAAAGACATTACGTTAAAGTTATGGCTGCGTCCGTTAAGTGTGATAAAATTTTGTGAACGCATCTTTATTTTCATTCTGGTTCTTTATTGCCTTATTTAAACATGGCACACGCAAAAGGAGACGCATTGCAGGAAGATATTCAAAGTCAGATGTACGATATGAGAAATCAAGGGACTTTTTGTGACGCCTACATCACTATACCGGACGAAAATGTAAAACTCAACGTGCATCGCAATATCATGGCTTGTTGCAGTCACTACTTCCGGTCATTGTTCACTCTAGGATGGAAGGAAGCTAACCAGGACGAAATCACGATACAGAACATTTCTGCCGCAACGATGGAGGAAATAATTCGTTTTGCCTACCTTCGACAGGCCAGAATTTGCGCGGACAATGTTGAAGACCTTTTGGCCGCAGCTGACAGGTTTCACATGTTTGGACTCTTGAAAGAATGTGCAGAGTTCTTGCATGAGCAACTTTCCCCTGAAAATTGCATCGGAATCAGAAAGTTTTTCAAATTCTATAACTGTCTGAATTTTGCCGAAAAAGCTTGGAAATTTATTTTAATGAATTTCAAAACGATTGAAGAAAATAGTCAAGAGTTTTTGCAGTTGGAACTAGACGAGCTGTTAGAAATTGTTTCGAGCGACAGGTTAACCGTTGCAGACGAGAGTAACGTATTCAAGGCTATTCAAAGATGGGTTGGCTATGACTACAGGAAAAGGAAAGTGCACTATCCATCATTGTTGAAGAGAATCAGATTCAAGTACATGAACCGTGATTTTTTCGTCAACACTGTGTTGAGAAGTGAAGTCAAGAAAATTTCTAGTTGTTCTCAAATTCTGGCGGCAGCAAAAGAAATTGTAAACTCGGACGAAGCAGAAGATGACGGAGACATCTATTATTATCTGGCAGATTATCTTCCACCTCGTGTTCCTCTTCATGTCATTTTCACAGTTGGGGGCTGGTCCAGCGGAGGGGTGGTGAACACATTAGAGACCTACGACCTAAACGTGAACCGCTGGTTCGAATCTTGTCCAGTCATGGATTCCTCCAGAGCCTATCATGGAACAGTCCAGATGGACGGTCTCATTTACATCATAGGGGGTTTTGACGGTACAAGGTATTTAAACAGCGTCATGACATTTTGTCCAACCAGAAAGCTTTGGGAAGAACGTGCTCCAATGTATATGTCCAGATGTTACGTTAGCTCAGTTACTTTGTCTGGTATGTACAATTGTATTTTTTAAAAGCGTTTGTATTCTTACACTTTTATATTATGATTCATTCAAAATTAGACGTGCTTCAAATATTTCTTTGGAATAAAACGTTTTTTTGAGTTTCTTGTTTTTTCTTTCAGTTTTTTTATGTTTTATTATTTGAAAGAAAATATTCTAAAGTCTGTGTTTTATTTTTCATTTAGGAACGATATACTCTTGCGGAGGATTTGATGGTCGACAAAGACATTGTTCAGCGGAGCGTTACGATCCTACAAGAAACCAATGGACCGTGATACAGTCCATGCATCGTCAGAGGAGTGACGCTGGCTCAACGACGCTAGATGGTAGACATCTTCAAGAATTCTTTCTCGAAAGTAGATTTTGCTGAATATTGTTGAATTTGGATAGCCTAATGTCCAAAATTGCAGCTGTCTACAAATTTATACTTTACGACGTCATTTTTTGAAGGGCCATTGATTATGACGTCACTATATAAAATGTAACTAGCAGGTGCGATGTTGGGGATTGAGAATTGAAAGATATCTGATAATTTAAACGCATGTACTCAGTTTACTAGTGCTTCTTGTACAGATGTATGTACGCAATTGTATTGTTTCTTGAACGTATCAAATAGGAAAATTCAGTTGCAATAGAAGAGGAAATTTTAAATTTGATGTGCATGTGTTTTTATTTTGATAGACAAGATTTATATAGCTGGTGGATTTGACGGTCACACATGCCTAGATTCAATAGAAATGTACGACACAAAAACTGACCAATGGACTCTCTTACCATCAATGATGTCACGGCGTAGCGGCGTTGTCTTGGTTACCCTGAACCGTGATGTCATTGCACTAGGAGGCTACGACGGTACCAGAAGACTTGAAACAGGTACATTTAGAGCTAAACATGTGATATATGAGCTTAGAGTTGGCGAATTTCGCAACTTAGTAAGTCGAGGGTAACGAAAGGTGCTCAAGATTACATAATGTACATGTATGTACATTGTCTCCTTGTCTTTCTGTTTAATTAAGAATGATGCGTGGGGAGGGCCCAGGTAGCTATACTTCTTTCTATGAACTTACCTTTGCCTCATGGTCATTTGCACATTTTTCTTGCCCTTGCATTTATACATTTTATACCACATATAAACTATCAAGTAACACGACTTGCTTTAATCCAGATAACAGAGAAAAAACTTATATCGTAACATCGAGACAATCAATATAAGACATTTTATACAAGGTTAGATTTTCTAACAATGTTTCTTTTGAAGGATCTCTTCCTCAGATTATTTCACTAAAATTTAAAACCACCACAGTGTAGAGAAACGCAAACTTTTGACACCGCGAAAATTAAGCTCTATTTTAGACCCTAAAAGAACAAGTAAATCTTTTATTGGAGGAATATTGAGGTGAAGACCAAGTTTAAAATTACTCTCACAATCTTAAAACTACACTCTTTAGAAACTATGTTGAATTATTTTTGTAAGTACAAAATACAAGGACAATGATTTAATTTTCAGTGGAGGTATATAATGCACGTACCAAGTCATGGACATACCTACCTTCTATGAGGTTAGGAAGGAGCAACTGTGCTGCAGTCGTCATGAACGAGGAAATCGTCGTGATTGGTGGATACGACGGTGGGTTTGTAATGATAATAAGTATGTAGAAAATCGCTTTGTATGCTTAACTCGGCGAAAAAGCATCATTAGGAAATCATTTAATTTCCATTGTTATTATTAAGAAACGACGATTCTGATTGGCCGAGAAATTGTGTTGATACCTGTATCAACACAAAACGGAAGTACGAGCTTAGCAACGTCATAAGCAAAGTCGTTAGCAACAATATTTCAAACTGCGAATAATTACCAAATGTGTTTGTTTATCTGATTCTAAGCATTTTGATTGGTCGATCGCATTTGTTGTGACTTCCGTTATGAGATGATAAAATGTCAAAATTGACCGGAACTACTTTCACATTAACGCAACAGAAATCAAGAATTGTCTAACGCATGAAATAAACAATACAAATGGTCTCAAATAATCCATTAAAACTATAGTAGAGACAGTTCCATTTGTCGACTCATAAACATCACAGCACAGTACTGTGAATGTTTGCAGAGATTAGATCGGTTGCTACGCGCATGATATGAAAACTGCAACAAGTGAACATAAACGGCAGTTTGTTGATGGATTTCTTGTGTTTCTAGGGAAATTTTGATTGACCTATTAGAAATGCATGAAAAAACTTGTCCTTTATTTTTCTAAAATCATCGTAATTAATCTAATACACATGGATATACAACATGTAGGATGAATAAATTTGAAAGTACTGAGCAAAACTTAAGCTACGCAATCGCGACTTACCAAACTTGTCATGCCGATTTCGTTCGGATTCCTAAGAAATAATTTACAGCTGATATTCCGATACCTGTAGATCTTAACAAAGTGTTTTTTCTTCACACATAAGATCTACAGGTACAAGAAATGCTGTCTGAGAGTCCGTATAAATCCCAACACAAATTGCCTCATGTTCTACTTTCAACTGTCATATCTGCTGCCTTCGATAAACAACGTGTCACAAATTACGTCATAACAGTACAGCAGTAAGTGCAAATAGGTAAAACATGCTGAGGTTCTGAAGGGGGAAAAGCTTTTTGTCCAGATTAAATGTCGGCTTGCTTTCTTTTCCTCTCAAACATTTTTGTTGTTAGGGAAGTAAGTTCGTACCAGTTTAATATTTTCATACGCCACGTACTCAATCGTTCATTTTCCTTAGAATTTGTACGAATTCGGAATAAATTCATATGTTTGGTAATTATAAGTATTGAATGTTTATTTTTGCCATTTTATTGGATGATGAAATGTCAGTTGTCGTATACAAATTTTGCGTAAAACCGCTTCGCTACGCTACGCGGTTTTACACAATTTGTGATACGACAACTGACATTTCATCATCCAATAAAATGGCCAAAATAAACATTCAATTCTTAAATAAACGTTGGAAAGCGACGAAATGAAATGATAATTAATCAATGTAATATTTTTTTGGTTGATTGAGGTATCAACACCAAATATTGAGGGAAAACTTATGCATCTTGCGCTACGCGCACGCTGCAATTTTCCCTCAATTTTTGCATTCGGATCCCCTCGCCCTTTATTTGTAACGGCATAAAAAGAATCGGATGCCAATGGTGGAAGGATTTACATCAAATCGATGTAAAAGTAAAGAGGCACTTTTTCAACATTCAAAATTATCAAACTTGAGTGAATTATCTTGTGAGTAACATATTTGTCAGATACGATTCGTTGTTGAAACTTGTATTTCATGAAAGATAATTACATAAACTAAAGACCAACGGGGAACTATTTTCAAAATGGCGCCGTATGACGTCCGAGTCTTTTTTCGAAGGAAAAGGTCGAGGCTAATCCGAATGCAATTTTTGGTGTTGATACCTCGATCAACCAAAAAGATATTACAATGATTACTTTACTCATGTTTAAAGTTTTATCCTATATGAAAGTAATATATGACGTCACTTCTTAATGTAATATGCTAGCAGACAATAAAAACAAGTTTAACGACAAAATGAAAACATAGATTCTTTCATTTTCGAAACCATCTTCAATAAAAAAAAAAAAGGCAAAAAAAAAAAAAAAAGAAAGAAAAAAGAAGAAAGCAACCCCCCCCCAAAAGAGACAACCCCCCAAAATAAACCTAAACAAACAAACAAACAAACAAAAAACCAAACAAACAAAAAACAGAAACAGACAAATATTTATTAAGAAAACAAAACGTCATTGTGAATTACCAATAAATCCCCAAATTCATAGAAGAATACCGGAACGTCTCTTTCCTTAAACTACTTATGCTTATGACTTTTATGCCCCCGGTTTCAATGATTCGGGGGAATATATAGTTTTTAGCCTGTCCGTCTGTTTGTCTGTCTGTTTGTCCGTGGCAAAAACTTTAACATTGGGCATAACGTTTGAAAGATAAGTGATAGGGCTTTCATATTTCACATGTGTATTCCTCGTGACAAGACCTTTTTATTGATACCAAAAGTTTTTACCTTGTGACCTTGACTTCGACATTTGACCTACTTTTCAAAAACTTTACCATTGGGCTTAACTTTTGAATGGTAAGTGATAGGGCTTGGATATTTCGCACGATTTTTCCATTGATACCAACATTGTTTAACCTTGTGACCCTGACCCTGACCTTGACTTTTCACCTACTTAACAGAAAATGGTGTATATACTAATAAAGATGCCACCTGGAGCATTTGTGTTTCACAAACACAGGTTTTATTAGGTCTTCCGACTTCCGTCGGAAGACCTATTGTTTTCGTAACCGTGGAAAATTGGATCAGCGATTTCTCAAGAACCCTGTAAGCTAGGACAATGAAAGTTCTCCAACGTTACGTTTGGAGTAAAAGCTAGATTGGTCTTTTTTATTTTTGGTCTCTGTTATTTTTTTAATCATGTTTTTAGTAGATTCAAATATTTGACGGGAGCGTCGAATTACTCAAAAGGACCGAAAATTTCATGTTTTGCTATTTGTAAGCTTAAATATCTCGTATTTTGCTATCTACAATTTCCATTCTTTTTGAAAGTCGACAGCCATGCAAGATATGAAATGCTAGATGCACACTGTAACGATTTATTACGATGACGTCCTTCACCGTCCTTCATATTTCCAAATTCAGAAGTTCATAGGAGGAAGATACTTTTTTGCTTATAATAGTAAACAAAAATTAAGCTTATGAAGTTTCCTAAAAATTTCAATATTATTATTTTTATCCATATATCTGTCTTATTTAGTCTTTCTGATTTTTCCTATCTCTTACTGTTGAAAAGATATGAGCATCGAAATTTTGAGTTGGGTATTTCGATACACCTTCACGCCAACAGATCGGGCACACACTAAAATTGGTAGTCCGAGTCCGACTCGAGAAAAGCAGTGTTGAGATTTTCAAATTCCGATTTCACGGCAATGATGAATATGCATTTCATAAATACATTTCGATATACACAATTTGATTTAAAAACAGTTGATTAATTTAGAAGAGATCAGCTACAAACCAGAATTTACACACAAAAAGTGGTAGTTTGATTCCGATTTCTAACCTACAAACCTGTTTCTAAACTTCAATAACTATATTTTGAACATCAAGTTTAATTTCTAATTCTAGCAAACGTTCGAACATAATTTTCGGTTGGTTTATTTACAAATTGATGAACAATTTCTCCAACATTCTTCCCTCCCCTCGTTTTTCGAAAACAGTTCTGTTTATATTGAACGATGTCGCCATGATGGAAATTCAAAATAAACTTTGAAAAAAGGGAAGGGGGGGGGGGGTCCAAATTTGAACTTGCACAGCGAGAACCTCATGGTATTTATATATATATATATTGAACGTAACTTGTTATTACCATTTCTCTTCTCAAGAAAATTGGTTCTACAGCTACGAGCTCGCCTTTTTTATGGGGGAAGGGGGCAGGAAGAATTTGCAAAAAAAAAAAAATCCCGGCTCTGAAAAATGCTGAAAAAAATATTCCGGCCCAAAGGGCCGGCAATTTTTTTTCCCGGACCATGCAAAAGTAAGGATACATTGCATGATATGGAAATTTTTGCTGGCCCTTTGTGCCGGACAATTTAAAGTCAAAAAATTAATTAATATAAATACAAACTGTTCACATAGCTGTATCTACCAGAGACCTAATACGCATAGGCACAAAAATCTAGAAAAGGTTCTATTTAAACATCATACAATCTGTCTGAAATTCGCTAATTGCAAAGAGACATCTGAAGGAACGGTTATTAACTCATGCTCTGTAACAGCGGGGAGTTTAACTTACACAGACATTCACAACATTTGACAATTTGTTTAAATCCGGCCCGAAGAACCGGCGAAAATTTTTCTCCGACTCTGGTAATGGCTGAAAAAAATGGCCTGCTCAGAAAATTGCTGAAAAAATTTTACCGGCTGGCAATAGAATTCCTCCCCCCCCCCCCCCAAATCAAATGGTTGCTCGCCAACAATTATCGGTTTGAAAATTTAATGTTACTGCTATTTGAAAACTTAAATATATAATATAAATACATGTAATGTGACGTCCTTCATATTTCCAAACCAAAAATTGTATAGGAGGAAGACACTCTTGTTGCAACCGCAACAAGAAACCTTTCTAGTTTTTATATCTTTTCAATAATATCTCTTGTCATTTTTCAAATAATATTGTATACTTTTAACTTCTACCAAAAGTAGGACTCAGAATAAATTTTCTTTGAATTATTCTAGGCGAGACTACCTCACCACAAGTTGAATCTTACAACTCGACAAAGAAGAAATGGCACACACTGAGACCCCTAAATGTAGGAAGAAGTGCTGTTAGCGCATGCGTACTTAGTGACCTGGAAAACGCTTCAGATTTCACATTTCACGGAGCAATTCATTTTGATGACGACGATGATTCTGATGATTCTGATGATGAAAGTTGACGGGAATATGATGAAACTTTATATTCAGATACAAAGCGGCACATTTTTTTTTTCATTTATTTTCTGTTTTCAGAATGACATATTTTTAACAATTAACTTTCTCTCCATGAGTAATTTGTATGAAGCAAATTCAAATACGACTACGAGGGATAAAATAATTTGACCATATCGTTTTACCAGTTTTAATACCTTGATATTTGACTTTCAACAACATTTCTCCCACTTGAGACTGAGAACTCTCAAATTTTCCCGGGGATGAGATTCTATTATTATTGACCTATTTCTATATATCACCGTTTTGTGTCTCTTGTACTACTCTTCTGTATGTTTTCTAATTTGTGTGTTTGTGTGTTTTGTTGTTGGTGTTGCAACCCAGTCATGTTGAAGATCTCGTCCTTCCTCTAAAATTAACAAGTAAAAGATAAATAATCAAATATGTTGAAATGTAATAGTCTTTACCATCGCTTTACTAAGCAAAAGAAAGGAATCGATCTCCAACAAAACTCGTTTGCAGCACCCACAGCAAAAACGCCAAAACACACAATGCAAAAACACAGAGCAGACGCCAACAGAAAGAGATGCAAAAGGAACAAGGAACATCAACTCACACAATAAACACATGAAACACAAAATACCACACATAAACCAACGAGACCAACTCACACTATAGAAACATGAACACAAAAGACCACACATAAACCCAGGAGATCAACCGTCAACCGTTGCCGACTTCTAAAGGATGGCCATCTGCCACACAAGTAACAGACGGTGTGATTATCCGGATTACGTGCGCACAACCCTCCCACTATTCCGATTACCTAGAGGTCTAGAAGAACGCACAATTGTGGTATAAAATAACGAAATACAGACCGTACTCTGCCGGCTGTAACGAGCTCATGCATTGGATCACCCGAGGAGGTCGACTGACATTCAGAGAGGACAGGTGGTCGGGGCCCTGTCTTTTCTAAAGAGGTTTGGAAGGGCCCGTCATGGAGTCCCGTCGTGACAGCCAGAGTGCAATTCTTAAGAAAGGTTGTGAAAGGTTGAAGATTGGTCCAGTACCAAGCCATATACCCGTCTGATGACAGAGAGATCATATCCACGATATAAATAAAGGCGTTTGATGATTATAACACATTTTCAATGTTAAGTCTATCTTTGATCCTTCTTATTTTGTTAATTATGTCACCATAAGATGCAGGTTGTGACATACTCAAAGTAATACACTCTGTTATTTGTATGGATCCGAACTTTTAAAAAGAAGTTAACACTAATGTTTGTAAAATTTCCAGAAAGTCTATACTACTTTGTGAAAGTTAAAACCAACTTCCCTTGAAAAGCCAATTTGCCATACAAAATAATCAGAACTCCTTCAGAGTTTTGGCTCAGTGTCAGAACCATTCATCGTCGGGGGAATTCTCAAACACCTAGCACGGTTGAACCTGCTATGAATCTTGAACCCTTGATCCTCTTTCGATCTGTAATGCATGGTACATGTTGCTTTTTTTTTTATTTGTGTTTCTTTTAGTCGCAATGCTATTGATTTAATGATAAAGAGCATAACTCGTTTTACATCATTTATTTATCTTAATTGCACCTAACACTACATCGTTTCATCACTTTAAGACAGAGTACACAGATATGATGTCATGTTTGCTATCACCTGAACCATAACTTATATGAAGCTTGCCATCATGTCCATAATATATATAATCTGGCCTCCCTCCCAGATCTTCCTTATCCAACAGCTTCTTGACGTATTCACCATCCTTAGTCATCAGACAAATGCTGTCGTCGTCAGCAACACATAGTGTTCCATGAATCTCTGTGATACCCTGTGCGAAGGTCAATGGAGTAAACCACAAAGCTTGACCTTCTATTGTCACACATAATACACCGCCTTCACGAATACAAGGAACGTATATATGATTTGTATCACTGTCCATATGTATGTCATATCCAACTTCAAACTTCCTCCCACACGCCTCCTCCTCAAGAGTGATTTTTCTGACTTGACTCCCTTGTCTGTCCAGTACTGTGATGGCGTTGTCATGACGATGTAGTACACAAAAGTACGTATCATTAAAGTGAATACCATACGCAAGGTGGTCCACGGGGTATGCTATGTCCTCACTGACCATTGTCTGTCCACGTACATTCCATAGATATACTGTATTACCATGACCACACGTAGCAAATGCACTGTCAGAGACACACGTTATTCCCCATGTTCGATCCTTGACCTCCGTAGATGAAAGAAATATTCCATTTTGATCAAATAGTTTCATCACATTGTTATTGTCATCGACAACGACTACTTTATCTGACACACACAGTACACCTGTGACATCGACGTTCCACTTATCCTCTGGTCTCTTCACACTGAGCTCCAGACATTTTGTAGCTTTCAGTCTTGTAGGATCATCATGATTGGATGTTGTACCTTTTCCCGACTCTGATATAAATTCAGCTGTGGCATGGGCACCGCCATCCAGCATATTGTTACGGTTTTCAAGAAAAACAAAGTCTACATAGTCTTCACGTTAATAAATCAACACTGGATATAAGGTTATAAGGTTATGACACTAATACCACGTATGGTTTAAAATTATGATATTTTTGATACATGCATCATACAACTTAAGATAGCTAGCGCCCGTACTTTTACCTGTTATTGCATGTTGACCTAATCTATCAGTTATGGATGGGCTTATCACACCTTTTATTTAACAGATGAGTAAGTATAAACATCATACAGAAATTCAAATTCGAAAATCACACTGAGGTCTTAAAATGTTATATTGAAAATGCAAAAACGAACAAAGCAACAAGCAAAGAGACAACGAGCATCGGCTGTATTTGAAAATGATATGGGAGTACTCCATCTCTTTACCTTCTTGAAGAAATTTTAAATTTCAAACCAATTTTAATGCACCAGATTAAATGTGTGATTGGAACATACTCTGAACAGATTGTTCCATTATATTCAAAGGAAAAATTGGAAATTTTAATCTACTTTACCGCACTGAAGACTAATTCTAAAATAGTCATCCATCCACCCTTTTCCCATTTTCGCCTTTGGGACATATTGTTCCCTCCCTCGGTTCTGAACCCCACTTGGTCAGAAAATATGTTTTATTGATTAACACCTATGATACTAATAGTATTCTGAACCGAGGGAGGATGTTGTAGAAAAAAATTCCGAGCGACTCAGCATACTACTGTTTGCACAAACTTACTCCATTAGTTACGAGAGTTCGAGATCTATCCCTCTATATGAATTTCAATTGGAAAATTTATTGAAGAAGTAGTCAAAACTTCAACTTTTCTGTTTTCGAAATGAGCTGCGCAGATAGTTCTAAGAATGTTACTGTATATGGTTGCTCTGTTGCAGCAGTTCGAATTTTCTCCGTTTTACAAGAACAAGACGACAAAGTCGATAGGAAAAAAACATGCACGAGACGAAAATATGTTATTGGGACAGCAAATAATCCTAGGTACCACGTTAACAAACAGACCATTACCTCGAGATCACAAAAATTAAGGACATTATCTGAAAAACAACTCGTATGAAAGGATTCCAAATGTAATAATTGAAGAATTAAATCTCTGAAAAATACTGTAGATATCTTCAGACCATACCTTTTACGGAAACGACATGGTGAAACCATATAAGGAAAGACAATATTGCCAACATTTTGTATCCAGATGTGTGCCAAATGAAGCTTTCATACAGCTCAAAGACAGAAGACAACCAAAGCTAATATCGGCTGTAAAACAATAAATAGCGTTTTAATAAATTAATATTGAAAATGGGGAAATGATTGCGGTGGTTTATTTTCGCTATGTTCGCGGTTTTCGCATTTTCCGCGAACATTAAACCCCCACAATAATTTTGTATAATAGACAAAACAAATAACAGAGGCAAAGATGTTCATATGCATTAGATGTATGAAAGCTATTGTGTATGTACAGCTGAATCGTTCAATTCTCTGAACGTGGTTTTCCTATAAGTTATTTAGATAGTTTGTACAGTAAAATGTATCGACAATATACGGTAACTTACGATGCATCTATATTTTATAAAAAGGAAGATGACACGCATAGCGCGCTTAAGATTTCTAGTGAAAAACATACACAGTTTATAAGTTTCTACCTACTTTTCAGTACTCTTTAATTGATATTCAATCGTTTCTGTGTAATCATCCCTAATTACTACGTGTTTGTCATTAATTACCACGTGAAACGCTTAAAAACTACAAACAACAATCAAATTACACGTGTGCTTGTACGACGAAATCTTCATACATGTATCATTTTTTTCCTCTGCCACTTTCGATACCGCGAAATTAAAACCACCGCAATTGGCTATACATTCGGAAAACCGCGAACTTTTAACACCGCGAAATTAAACCCGTTTACAGTATTATGATCGACCCTGTTTGGAAAGAGCGAAATATATTTATAAATGCAAAGTATGCAGTGATATGGAATTCTTTTAATGCAGTAGAAATTGCACCTTCATAGAAGACAATTAAACATTTTGACTGAACAAATTTAGTTCAAAGCTCACACTGTAAAGGGGGGGGGGGTTGGAGGGCAGGGGGTACCTCTCTCTCCCTCCCACCCCTTACCTCCCACCTCCCGCCCTCCTCCCCTCCTTTTCACCCTTCCCTTACCTCCCCCTTCCGTCCACTTCCTCTCTCCTCCCCTCCCTCCCCTTTTCTCCATTACCTCCTCCCGCCCCCTTGCTCCCACCTCCCTTTCACCCTGTCCACCCCTCTGTAAAGGTCGATTCTGCTTGTTATGTTGAGGAAAGTACGTAACAAAAGACATCCTGAATTGTATAGGGATATATTAGAATTATATCAAATATTACTATACCTTTTTATGGAATATCATCGAGTGCAGTTATAACCATATCAGTTATTGGTAATCAATTTTGTCAAAAAAGCGTAGATTTTATTGAAGCAACCTTGATTTGATTATGACATTTTTCACGATGCATGCAAACAGGGAGACGAATTGCAAGTTTGTCTGTAACAAAAACTATTCTTTATTTTAAATTGAATCATGCGAACCGAAATCGCTATATGAACTTTGTCATTACTTATATTTCTCAATAGGAGAATTATATTGTCAATGATAAAAATGTTTAGAAATTAAAGATTAATATTTTCTATTACGATCTACTGAGTGTAAAACGTGATACATAAAATTTACACGAGTGACCAAACTTTTATCCATCCGAGCGGAGCGTGGCGGAGCGTGGCGGAACGAGGGAAAAGATGATTTTCCGACACGAGTGTAAATTTTTATGTCTCATTCTATTGAAAGTGAAAGGATCTATTTCTTCTTCATTTCTAAGTAGCTGCGCTCTTGTCGTTTCTCGTTGACAACGGTTATCACGCATTGTCGAGACAAAATGCTAACTGGTAGAAAACAGTGATGGACTAGATAACGAACGTGCTTTTCTTACTGCATGATAAACGGAGTTTTACAATAGTTTGTCACACGTCTGAAAAATCACATGATAGCTCTCCGACGTCAAACTCAAGCTTTTTCTCCATTTCATTGCTGCATGCATTTACCGGAAGTACTTTCAAATCTCTGGTCGTTTGGAACAGCTGACTAGTATATTATGTTTAATGATTGGATGATGTAGCCTTTGAGACAACTTATGTGTCTCATATAGGCTGTCTCACAGTACACTAGCAGAACTGAAGAAGAAATGTCTATCAGAATCCAGTGACATGGTAGAGATTTATTCAATTAATTGAAAAAAAAGTCAAAGCAAATAAGGTTTTTAACATCAACAAAGAAAACAAATGATGCGAAGGAGCTAGCAGCCATCAGGACAAAATTGAATTTAATACTCCAGAGAAACATGTTTTGGATATAGAATCAGTAGAACTCCATGAACTAGATCAGACTTTCTGCAAAGTCTACAAAATACTCTCAGCTACTTTTGAGATCGGGGCGAATTCAAGCAATGGAGTATTGTACTTTTGTAATTGCACAACCTGTCTTTTATGTTGTCAAAAGAAACAAAATAAGAAACCAGAAGGACACTCGGCATGGTACAAATTTACAGCTTACTGACTGAAAAGAATAAAATCAATGACGGACCCTGACCAATCCTCGTTGGAAAAGGCATGGCCCCGCCACCTGTTCCCGCTGAATGTCGGTTGGACTCCTCGGTTGCATAGGCTCGCTCTTGCCAGCAGAGAACGACCTGTTCTGTATGCCCTATGTTTTTGATATTCATGTAATTTATATATTCTTCTGTGAGTTACTTGTGTCCCTCCGTTTTGTTATCATTTTTGTGTGGTAATTTTACAGTGAGAAGGCTATTTAACACAAAAGTGATATGATTGTGCGCATTTAATCTGGAATACCACACCATTTCCTGCATTCATAAAAGATGGCTATCCTAAATAGGGTTTAGTATCGTAACCAAAATTTCGATACGATACAATACAATACAAAAAGTACCGATTTATCGTATCTAATTTTCCGTTTTGTCAAACGCACAATAATAACCCTCTCCCAAGCTCCCTCTCATAAATCAACGAGACCAATGGGCAACCGGTGCCGACTAAGGACGGGGCAATCTGCCACGGAAATAGCAGAAAGTGCCGTTATCCTGGATTACGTGCGCACAACCCTCCCACTTTACCCAGAGGTCTCGCAGAACGTACAATTGTGGCGTAAAACAACCTCCTTACTGTCAGATGACCACACAAAAAACAAGATCGCAAAACGCAGGGGCCCAAGGAACATAGATGAATATGTAAATTGATATCAAAAGAGGGCGACCGTAATACAATCCGTGCTCTGCCGCCGCGAGCTCATGTATGTTATCCCACGAGGAGTCCAATGGACATTAAGAGAGGACAGGTGGTCGGGGCTTTGTCTTCTCTAAACAGGTTTGGACAGGGTCCGGCATGGAGTCCCTTCGTCACGATCAGACTGTAGATTGGTAAAGTACGAAGCCTAGTGTCCGTCTGGTGACATAAGGATCATATCCATTGTATAAAAGGCGTTTGATAATTCTGACGCATTCTGAAAGAAAGGAGGGGAAGAAACGATCAACCGAAGTTGATCGAACTTGGCTACATGTGCCCCCGGGGACTCTTGGTCCACCAGCAGTGACAAATTCCATTTTCAAATTGAATAGCGTCATTTAAGTACAGATAACTTTGCAGCATGGACCAGACATGCACGTTTCGGGTACTTAATAGTGCTGTATATTGATATTGGAATACTGAAGTGTATCGATACTTTGAGATTTTCAATACGTATCTATTAACAAATGCTGAGTATCGATACTTTCAATACATTTGATAAGAAAATAAAATCCTAAATTTTCAGATCCATTTTGGTTCTTATTTTCATATTTCCTTGTAATATTTTATTTGATCACATCAACGTTCAGACATACGAGTTCAATTATATTTCGATAAATTGGGTTGCCAATGTGACGTCACGTCCAAATTTTGAACGTAGGAAGAATTTGCCAGCGTTAGAATACTTTTGACGCTGTAATTCGCTGTGTTTGCGATGTTCGTGCAAAAATAGGGTGTCTGATAGTAGAGAAATGTAAATAAATATAAGGAATTAATGTCTTAGTTTTGATGTTCATGGGTGTATAATTCGCGATTCATGGACTTTGCACGTCACCAGTCACCAACAAGAATTCTTTAATAGACAAAGAAACACTTTCCATACCTGCCATTGTCATATTTTTATTCCTTTTTTTGCCTTTGAAATAATGGAAAACATCAATTTATTGTTTATTTTTATTCTTTTTCACTGACGAGGGTTAAGTACACGAAACGTTAATGTCTGGACCATGTTGCAAATTTATTCGTTCTTAAATGATGCTATTCAATTATAAGACGTTTAACATTATAACGTTTTCATTGATTAAAACATAAAGACTCCATTTATTGATTCATCATTATAATTTATTTGAGAAAAAAGTAAAAATGCTTATTGCATTGAAAATATTGGGTATTGAAGCAAAATGTATTGAATTGTATGGTATTGAAAAAAATGATTTCAATATACAGCACTACTGTCCTGTTCACTAAATCCAGAGCACCCTGTTTTGGCAATTTATTCTGTCATCTGCGGAATTTCCTATAAATTATAGTTTCCGAGAGTTGACCTCCTATAGTCGTAACTGGATATTAACTTCAACTCACCTTAATAGCTGCCTGCAAACCGCAATATGAAAAAATAAAATGTCTACGGGAAATTTCCATGTTAATTTCAAGCCGCCGCCATATTGTTCTCCGTGTCAACAATAGTAAACAGTGACGTCAAATCCTCCGACGTTACACATTTACAGCGATTTTACTATAGAAAATCTCCGTAGACTTTTTATTTTCCGTCCTATTTCTGACTTAGCTAACGCACAGCCCTATAAAATTGATATCTTTTTGGAAGTTGACAATATCATATTTCAGAGAAAACCGGGAAAACAGGGTGCTCTGGATTTAGTGAACAGGACAGTAGTTACATGTATATATGAAAGATTATATTCTTGTCGGAATAACGGAAAGTCATACATTATGATAATATATACATCGAACGTTTTGAAAGTATTAAGCTTAGTGATCACTCCGTTTTCGGGAACTCATTCAAAAGTGCTACATGAACATAAAATTTTCCATTAAAAATATAATAAAAACACAAAACGAAATGAACAAAAATATTAACAATGTGCATGATGTATCAGAATGAGGAAAATCAGGATCTGTGAAATCTATTTCACACGCTCTTTCGCTGTATTGTTTTTCTCATTGACAAGGAATGTTTGATGGCTGCCGAACGATATCTGGGATCACGTTCATTCATATCTTATAAGAATCATCAATTCTTTTCGGAATTTTGTGTCCAAGATACCATAGATAAATGGGTTTGCCGAGTGGTTTCAAAGGTAAATGTATCTCATCATTGAACAAAAAACAAACATTCCTGGAGACAACTTTTCGAAAAATAGATAATCTTGTGTTTCATAAGTAATCATTATGGCAGTCGGTAAGTAAGAGAAAAAACCGAAAAGTGAAATGATGATAAAGATCTTCGTTGTTTTGCTTATAGAGCCTCTATTTGCAAAACACTGAAGAAAATTAGCAAGGGGTCGAGTAAATATCTGAATTCTAATATCAGAAAACGAATGAACAGTGCATTTTGTTTCATTATCATCAAGTCCTTTAAATGATTCTTTCATCGATATTGATGTACAATCGGCAGCTGTCTTTGAAAACATAATTGGTCTTTGTCCATTTTCGTCATCATGAAACGGTTCTTGCCCGGAATTCCATCTCGTTTTGGCTTCCGAAGAGATGGAAATATCTTCAATATTCTTCAGTTCATCCTGACGATCAGAGTTTGGCATTGAAAATTTAGTAATCACATTTCCGTATTCGTTTTTATTAATCTGATTTTTGCTATTCTTCTTCCAGTTTCTATTTGTAATCGGAACATGCCTCCATATCTTCATGTATAGAACAGAGATAATGACCATTTCAATCACAGGAACTGAACTTGCTACTTTACGAAGTATAGTTGTTTTTTCCAAGTATTCTGGTGAAAAACCGCATCGCAGTCCGGTGACATTGTATCTAATGTTACTGACCTCAAGTAAACCATTCCATATAAAAGTGGGTACAGTACAAATTCCAGATGAAATGATAGTATAAATCAATAATAAACGGAAAGTGAAAATAGAGAATCGGTATCCAACGGGGTGACAGATGAAAAAGTACCTTTGAATTGCGATGAGTAGAAGTAAAGATAAAGAAGAATTCACAAATATGTATGATATGAATATCAAAACTTTACAAGTTGCATCACCAGGGAAAGTAACAAACCTGAAATTTCGCAACAATCCAAGACTTGCTCCAAACACAGTGGATAGAATGTCTACCACAGCCAAATATGGAATCAAATACCTCCCATATGTATGTAGTTTGGTGGATCGAGCAATGTATACACATACAACTACAGAGTTCCCGAGCACTCCCAAGACAATAAACGTAACAAGAAGCACAGATATAGGAAAATATTTATCTGCATGGTCTTGATTCCATCTCAGCAATAGGATATCTGATGATATGTTTGTAATTTCACTGTTCATGATGAGGTTTCATAGCTGAACAACATATACTCAATGTGAAATAGTCACGAAATGTCTGTAATTTATGATTAGGAATATATATTAGGAAAATAAAGACGGAAAATCACAATCTTGTCAGTTTTAAATTCATTGTCATGATGGGATGTTGGGTAAATTACACGAACTTTGCGCCTATTACAAATTATGGGAGGTATTTTTTAAATATCCTATACATGTAGGGCAAAGGACCCCATTGGAAATAAGCCTTTGGGCTTTTATGGGCTATCCAAGTATTACAATGTCTTAAATTGTTTAAACACTTGTTGATATTATTATCATTTTTAAAATGCACTTCCTGTGATATATACCATAAATTAGTGCTTTCAAATCTTAACACAAATATCTTATTGTCACAATTTATTATAATTTACCTACCTCTGTATTGTTTTATTTGCTCAAAATTTGAACATGCTCAAAACCTGTGATATATTTATGTATTGTTATTTAATCACCTTATGTGTTGAGATTGTTGTAAGATGACATTGTGCTACTGAATAAATACTACTAAGGAAGTACTGGAATAATGAGTCCAATAGTTAATTCTATAATAGTTAGCGATATTACAAAGGAAAAGTTCAATGTTAACTGCGAAATTCATGAAACTTTCACGTAACAGTGTTTACCTTTGATCTTTCCGACAATGGTAATTCACAAACTTTACATCATGATGTTTTTGCTTCTCCTTCTTGTTCAATTTTATCATATCTATCCCGGTAATTTATGTGCGCCTAAAGATGACGACGTTTATTTCTCATCTTAGTAGAACTATCAATTGATTTCGGAATTTTGTGTGCAAGGTAACATACATTAACTTATTAAAGAAAAACATACAAATATTGCTGGAGCCATTTTTTTGGATTATTTTGTGTTTCGTTAGTAACCAGTATTGCAGTTGATATGTATAATAAGAAATTGAAAAGCGAAATGATTATGATCGTCGCTGTTTTACTTATAGCTTACTTATTTACTACTAGCAAAACGTTGATTCAGAAGAAAAGTGTCGGTGACATCTCTCAGTTCTACATGTTACATCCGAAAATAAATGGACCAGTCACTTTTTTCTCCTCATTACCAAGTCAGCGATTTCAGTCTTTGAAATCAAGATAGGTAGGTTTCCGTTTTCATCGTAATGATCCTTGCCTGCAAACTTACCGCATTCTGTCTTCTGGGAGGGGTCCATGTAACAATGTTATTAATATTTTTCAATAGGCTATTCATCCTGCTTATCAGAGTTTGACAATTCCGTCTTTTCGATTTTACAGTCCTACGTTCGATTTGTGCAGGTACCTGACGTAAAAGCATTGTGACGTCATTAATTTCCTTTGAAAACGTCATATATGTAACCCTGATTCCCTGAATTTCATGCTGGTTTCCATAGAATTTGATGACGTCACAATGCGTTGACGTCAGATACCTGCACAGATGGGAAGTAACTCTCTATTTCGAAAAGACCGAATGCAAATGTAGTCAATCTATCGTCAATATTGAAATATATGTTCTATAATAAATTTTCAGAGCACCATATGCGCATTTCTACAAGTTATGTATCATCTGTGATGCTCGAGGACGAAAAAGAGGAAATTCAAATAATATGAAACATTATGAAGAGCGCGGAGAAAATTCAGACGTAAAACTACAATCTCAAGCTTGTTAGTTTTAAATCAATTGCCAGAATGAGATGTTGAGAAAAATTATATATAACGTTTAACATCTCTACCGTTTCTGTATCGGTTTTATAACAGGAAATAATTTCCAATTGGCATCTTACGAAATGATTATAGAGAGTTATCATTCAAAGCGTATGAAACAAATAAGTATTTAAAAAAATGAACATAAATAAGCAATCTCGATCTCGTATCGTTTTAGTGCCAAATAACGCTACATCTTTCTCAGAAATTAATAACATGTATTTGATTGAATTAAAAAAATAACTTGAAAGGTAACTGAATAACTCATTGATATATACATTGACATAGAAAAGACATAAAGTCAACACTCAATATTAGATATGGATCAGTGAATTAAAGTGTATTAAAGTCAAACAAAAAATCATTAATAACATGTATTTGATTGAATTAAAAAAATAAGTTGAAAGGTAACTGAATAACTCATTGATATATACATTGACATAGAAAAGACATAAAGTAAACACACAATATTAAATATGGATCAGTGAATTTAAGTCAAACAAAAAATCAAGAACCAGATTCCAAACAAAAAATAAAACAAACAATCAAATCAAACAACAAAAAAAAAAAAAAAAAAAAAAAAACCCACACACAATCGAAATGCTGACGAAGTTTGGAAAAAAATACAAAACAGAACTCTACAGAAATTAATCTTTATACTTAATAGTTATCAATATTGAAGCCATACTTTCCAAGATAATGATTGGGGCTCAAATATGGATGGATGAAAAAATTCAAAAACTTTATATTTATCAACTTTTACTGAAACACATAAAGTTTAAAGTTTAGATCTTTGGCAATTGATTTTTAAAGCATTTTGTATCGATGGGAGATTACTCCTAAACATGACCCCTTGAAAAATTCCTATTTCCGATACCTGCCATCAAAGTACAGAAATTTGTGCACCATAAAAACGATTGAGAAATATGACTTGATTTATAGACATTATTTCAATATTCCGGACATGATTTCGTTCTTTATGCATCTAGTACCTTAATGCTCTTTTTTTTTTAGCTCGCCGGGACGAAAAAGTCCGGAGAGCTAATGCCATACCCTCGGCGTCGTCGTCGTCGTTGTCGTTGTCGTCGTCCGTAGACAAAACTTTAACCTGGGCCATACATATCCTTTGAACTATAAGGGGTAGGGCTTTGATATTTCACATGTACAAAAATGTAGATACCTTGTGACAAGACCTTTCATTTGAGACCATGACCTTTGACCTAGTGACCTTGACCTTGACTTTGACCTACTTTTCAAAAACTTTAACCTGGTTTCTGACAAGAACCTGACATAGGCGAGCTATGTAATCTTTGATTACCCTATGTTTATTATAAAATTACATGAACAATTTTTTTTTACCAATGGAAAATTATCGGGAAAATATTGTATATAAGTATAGTCAAAACTTTATCAATGCCAGTACATATAAACATAGTATACAAAGTATATTCATTTACTTGCAGAAAGAACGTAATGGATTTACATCAAATTAAGTAAACGTGTTTGCTTAAGAGAACGACATACCCGAAACGTGCATGTTTGGTCCGTGCTGCAAATTTATGCGTTCATAAATGATGCTATTGAATTTGAAGACGTTTAACATAAATTAATGAAGGCTAATAATTAGATCCTAGTTTAATAAATGTTTAAATTAATGCTAAGAATAAGGTAATCATGTAAACTAATGGCGTAGGTATACCAACGAAGAAATACCAACTGTAGTTAAGGTATTCGATGGGTAATGAGAAGTAATTGGGCCAACCATTTACTCAATGCTGAGACCTAAAAGCACGGCATGGTTATAAAGTAAAAATTAATTAAAACTGTTTGACCAATTTAGATATTGAATAAATTCGTTACTTTATGAGTTATGGGCCCTTACAGTTTACATTGAACTCTATGAAAAAATTAATATTCCTTAAATTTGTCAACAGAATGACGGGGCATCAAATATCGATTGGTCAAAAATTCCTAAAAAGAATATTTCATCACATTTCGCTGAAAAAATCAAAAGTTCACCTATTAGTTTTTCTGCAATTATTTTTTTCTTTATTTTTCATCAAGGGGAAAGTACTCCTAAACACGACCCTTTCCAAAATATTGCTCCTTTCGATATCTACTAAGCTAGTGCAAAAGTTTTTAAAATATCATATAACACAGAAATATATTGAATGATAAATACATCCAATTTCAATGTTTTTGGCATAATTTCCTTCATTACCCATCGGAGGAGTGAGCAGCGTCCTCCTCAGAAAATGATTTTAGTTGATTACCATGCGAATCATTTATGAAACAAAATACATGTATTTATGGTAATCCATTACGAAGATACATGATGGAGTAATAAAAGACTGAACAAGCTCGGCTTGGTGTATGTAAGGAAAAGTATCAGCAATAGATGGAACACACCATTCCTCCTCATACCTTATGTTTTCGGTTGCCATTTTCGCAGGAGAAGGCATTTTCAATGATTTGACGGATGCCTTCTTACAATTTAGATTGTGGAATAGTTGTTAAATTTTCGACAAATCGAAGGATTTATCAAAAATAGATTATCGAAATTTGATAAATTCAGGTGTTCCGAAAGGTTTATTTATTTATTTTTCAATATCGCAGTTTCGTTGATATCGCTTCTAGAGGTATTTATTTCACAGTACTTTTCAAGACCGGTACATTTTTCTGAAAGAGTTTAAGTTAAAATGATCGATACTGATTCAGAAAAGCATTTTGACGATCTAACTATTAAGCATTGGTTGTATTATTACCTAGCATTTAAAGACGTTCAACATTTGAACCACTTGGTGAGTGTCACTGCTGGTGGACCAGGTGTCCCCGAGGGCACATGTAGCCAAGAGCTGCTCATTTTGGCAAGAGGAAATTAAAGCTCTGTATTGTAGATGGCGCCAGGAAAATTCATTTTGACTTTATTTAAACTGTTTGACATGAAGTACTACTAAGATTAAAATATCTGAAACACGTGTCTAGTATACCACAATTGGTACTATAGAACATATATTTCAATATTGACAATTCTGTCGACCGTATGTCTGTTCAAAGCATTCGAAAATTTCTGTTACCAAAATTTCTTGAAATTTCTAAAACGCGGGTCCTGTAGCATCATATCCCACCCATCCTGCTTCGTTTTCCGGTACATTTTTGGAGATAATCATTTACACACTCTTTGGCCATATTACATTGTTTACATGTAGATTGAGGATCACTGACGAGGGTTAGTTACTCGAAACCTGCATGTCTGATCCATGCTGCAAATTAATCTCTTCTTAAATGATGCTATTGAATATGACGACGTTTAACAAATCACGACAAAATACGAAATATTGCCACACTACGATATTGCAGTGCATAAACTAGAGCTTGTTCTTATATTTAGGACTTTTATGATGTTATTAAACAAATATGCAAAACACTTTTAAGCAGGTATACTAAAATCACGAACCCTCTGTAGTTTATGCGAAATTTCTCCGTTTTTATTGAAATAATTGGAGAAACAAGCGCATTTAATACGAATAACTACACAATTTGCCATCTTAATTTTTTTGGACATGTTGACTCTTTTCCTACCTTTTTTTTTAGTTTGCTTCTCTCCTTGTTGCTATTCTGTTTTCTTCTTGACGCCTGTTTGATTGTTTTACTTGTGCCTGATGTTTGTTTCTACCGTGTTTGTGTGTCGATCTTTTCGCTGCAACGTTATCTTTTTAGAGACTGTATTTCTGCATTGTCGAGATAGGTTTCTGAGGGTTCATTTTGTAGTATTTTGTTCGCTTTATAAATCATTTTAGAATACATATGTTCATGAAGCTTGGCTGTCTCAAATCATCCAAGAATAACGTTCTAGGTGTGAAAAGTCTTTGCGAAATCGAACAACAGTATATAAAGATGAAGATTAAGGAAATCCATGATCACATTTTTTAATTTTATTCCTTTATGACAGAAAGTTTTTACCAAAGGGTGGATTTCAGATTCATAGTTTGATTAATTAATAATCAATAATGAATTGTGCGTTCTTAGATACCTCTGAGTAATCGGAAAAGTGGTAGGGTTATGCGCACGAAATCCGGATAAGCACATCTTCTGCTATTTGCGTGGCAGATAGCCGTCCAAAGTCGGCACCGGTTGCCCATTGGTCTGGTTTGTTTATGTGTGGTCTTTTGTGTTTGATGTTTCTTTGTTGTGAGTTGGTGTTCCTTGTCCCTTTTGCGTCTCTTTCTGTGCGTGTCTGTTCTGTGTTTTTTGCATTGGGTGTTTTGGAGTTTTTGCTGTGGAACTGCAACCTAGTATTGCTTGAGAATCCCTCTTTTGTTTGAATAATAAATCGAAACATATACACAGCCAAGTGTGCCTCACATGAAATTCATATGAAATGAGCATCATGTAAATTTCACATGATTGTTCATGTGAAATTCAGATAAATTTCATATAAAATTTATGTGAAAAAAAATTCACATGAATTTCACATAAATTTACTTCACATGAATTTTACAAGAAATTTTCTTTGTTACCTTTAAGCAAAATGGACTTCACTTGCAATTGGTTTCAAAAACTTCACATGAATTTCATTTAAAAAAAACTTCATGTAAATTTCATGTTTGTGCGAAATTCACATACATTTCATGTGAACTTTTATGTAAAGTTCATGTAAATTTGACATGAATTTCATATAAGGCACAATTGGCTGTGTATCATTGTGTCGTGTCTTTGCGATATGAATGTACATGTGCTATACCCTCTATGTAGCAGTCTGAATGTTACAGATTAAGTGTCATGAAATTTTGTTGGTTAAATCAAATGGACATTATGAATTTGCATTTAATTCCTCTTCATCACTTATTCAGTTTGAAATATTCTGTCCTATTCATAAAGGCATTGTCGTATTCTAAAAAATGAAAGCATTCCCGTCGGACATTGGCAGAGGTTTAGCCTTGCTTACAAAGGGAACAATACTCGTTGAAGAAACACGCCTAGATCCTGAATACTTCGGGTTCTTTGTCGGGACCTCATCTCCATTCGTTCCAGCTTCCTCAATTATGAGCACTTCGGTTTGATCTCTTTTGCAAGCGAATCGATTAAAGCAGCAACAATAACATAAACAAAATACGGCACCGATGAACGTCAAGAATGCAGCTGCTAGTGCTGCAATATGCCACAGTTTGGGGTAATTTGATAGTTTAGAGGAATTGACTGTTCGTTGTGTATTTTGACCAGGATAGATCGTAGACGTATGCTTCGTTCTTGGATTTGTCGTCAAAGGTAGTCCATTGAGTCTTTTTATCTTAGAAGTTCTTCCGGTGTTCTTTGTTTGTGAGGCTGTTGATACAGATGTGAACGGTGCAGTATGTACATGTACCGGATTGTGGTTTAAACCTGGCATTGTCTTTACTGCCTGTGGCACTGATGTAAACCGTGCAGTATGTACTGGATTGTGGTTTAAACCTGGCATTGTCTTTACTGCCTGTGGCACTGATGTGAACCGTGTAGTATGTACCGGATTTTGGTTTAAACCTGGCATTGTCTTAACTACCTGTGACACTGATGTAAACGGTGCAGTATGTACCGGATTGTGGTTTAAACCTGGCATTGTCTTTACTGCCTGTGACACCGTCAGAGCCGAGCTACTGGAAGTTTTTGTCATCTGCTGCGAAGTCAAAGTAGGTAATGATGTAATGCTATGATTAATTGTTCCAGAATAGTTGGTGGATATTGTCTTTTTACAACTCGCAGCAGTCCATGGTTGTTTAGAGGAATTGTTGTTCTTGATTGCTGAAAAATTGTGTATGAAGATACAAACTATTCCGAATTATTTGTATTGATGACAGAGTATTAATTTCTGTCAAAGACAGACATTCTTTCTTTCATATATGTTAATGCATAATTGTATCCCAAGGACTGAATTCAGCCTTAATTGATTGAATACCTTCCGTACATCTTTGGGAGTTTATTTTTTTCTAGTTTTAATAAGAGACAATGATCCAAAAGCTTTGATGTGTTAAATCTGTTTATTTTTTGTTTTGATGTATCTTGTTGTATCTGTCTGTATGTTGACATGATGTGAGAGTGTGTTCTGCTATGGATACGTCTCCTTTGTTTGTTTTTTTCATTTTTCCCCTAAATTTTCGTTCTGTCCTTAAAGACCAAGAAAAAGAGAATTCAAAGAACAATACCGCCATTCGAAAGCGAATTGTTTATTTAAATCTTGATAACATTTTTTTAATTAGGCAACCTCAGAATAAATGCAAAGTAGTGTTTCCCTGTGAAAAACGAACATTTGGAAGAAGTACAGAAGACAATATTGCAGAGACACAATGGTAAATGTTTGATGGTTTGCAAATCCGTTCGCCCATAGGTATAAATACAGGAAATTCCGATTTGACTGGTAAATTGTGCTGAATAAATGTCGTCATGCAACATGATGCTATTAAATTTGAAGACGTTTAACATTGGTCAGGATATTGAAAATATGAAATTAATGAACGATTGCCTGCTGTCGAGAAAATAATTTTTTAAAATGTGTTTTGGCCTTTCATGTAATCATTATATCGCTTTGAAAATGTTTAAAGATAAGACAAGTTAATCAAAGCCCTCAGCAGCCATATTGACACATTCGCATAAAACACACAAACTTGAGGTCATGTTAAGACTTCGTGAAAATCTGTTATGTGGTTGTAGATGTGAAGTCGAAAATATGCCAGCCATTCAGAGCCCTTGGCATCCATAATTGTTGACCGATCAGCACCAAAAATGAAAACATGGTAGACTTTGACTTTGAGTACTTGGGCTTAGTAAGGTTTCGTTGAAGTCGAAAATGACGAAACCCCCCCCCCCCCCCCCCCAACCAGTTAGAGCCCTCTGCGATCATATTTGTTTTCCGATCAGTACGAAAAACACAAGCGTTGATTACGTTCTTCCTCTAAGGTTTCATGAAATGCTGTGCAACAGTTTGCGTAGGAGAAGTGGAAAATGCGTCAGCCAATCAGAGCCCTGGGAGACAATATTTGTTGCCCGACTGGCACGAAAAACACAAACGTTGTAGAGGAACTTGCCTCCTATTAGGTTCCATGAAATTTATTTTCAAAATTTCAATGCCAAACAATATAAATCTGAACATAATACCTTTGTATATGAATTGCATACTAAAGTCATATACAACGTATCTAAATATGTCAACGAATCGGTGACAATCTTTCCCGCGTTTGTGCGGTTCCTTTGTAGTGTAAAAATATAACGAAAATAGAAAAAAGATCTAACCAGTAATGCAAATTTTCGATCTGAATGTGTATGAAATAGATATATACAAACGTAAAGTATTAACAGGTTATTAAGAAAAGAAATGATTTTATTTTATTTTCAAATAACAGGAGAGAAAAAGTACAAAATTATAATGATGATGCATTAGGCAGGGCGTTACCCAAAATGTGTCGCATCTAGCTATATAGCTTTTGTATATAAAAACTTGGCCAATGTAAGTTCATTGAAAATGAATTCTCACGAGCTATTTTCGTTTGTGCAGCGGTAAACATCTGATATGCAAATCAGATTTACTTTTCAAAATGTGCTATTTGAATTGAACATTTTCTCGATTATCATATGCCTCCATCTTGAAGATTTTTTCTTTGAATAAAAAAATTCTGATTTGCGAAATCGCTGCTAGTACTTTAGTCTGATTTATTCAAAGCATGCGACCAGAATATAACTTCGTATCGTAGCAAACGAGATCAATTATACCTCATAAAACTTCTTTATTTATTAAAAATAAATAAATTAAAATATTCTTGTGAATTTTGTGTACATACCTTGACAAATGCGACTATGAAAGCAAGGCTGCACCGATAATAGTTCAGAAAAGTTGTCAAGAATGAATACGTTGTCATTACCGGAAGCAATTGCAGAAAGTTCCTCTTTTTTGACATCATGGGTAACACCTATTGCAATCATTTCGATATTTTCGTTACGAAGCAGCTGTGCTGCCGCCTTTGTCACATTCTGTCGAAAAACAATCATTATGTTATGTTGAATGTATGTTTGAATGTAATGCAATTATTTCACAGTACTTTTGATAATTTGGAAGGGTTCCAAATCTATATCTTCTTGAAGAAAACTCCAAACCAATTTCCATGCACCAGTCACGTGTTTCGAATATGAAATTCTCATCAGTGATGCTTCCAGCGGAGTCACAAAAAATCATTTCAGTAGCGCCCTCTTTAATTTTTTAATTCAGATTTACATATTTACATTACAGATATTGCACGGCTCAAATTTTCATGTAGAATCTATTCAATAGCATATCCAAATAAAATCTATGTTCAAAACAGCATTGGAGGGATGGTGCTAAGATGTTAAACTCCTTTCATTTCGATGATATTTATCGGTGAAATGGCTAGTTTCCGAAATAGAAAAAAGAAATATATATATGAAGTCACATTGATAAAAGGCCAAAACAAAGCTTCTTTCAGGTAACAGAGCTGGAAAGAAGTAATTAATATACTTGACAAACATCAATTGCATGCATGTGTAATCTTTGATGAGATTTCATTTTATACACTGTTTATATATCATTTCACACTCTTTGGCCATATTGCATTATTTAGATTTAGGATTACTGACGAGGGTTTCAAATGTAAGTACATGAAAAGTGCATGGCTGGTCCATGCTGCAAATTTATCTGTTCTTAAATGATGCTATGAAGCTGAAGACGTGTAACATTACATATATACATTCCAACGCTTGAAGCAGGCATCTTAAAGCAAATATTGAAGCTTACATTTATGTTTGAATTGAATATTAAGGATATTTCCGTTGTTTAAAGATAAGTCTTTAAACACAATTATATGTCCTCTGTCATGTGAAAAAATGAGCAGTTATTCAAATAAGGTACAGAATATCCTGATAATAACCTCAACAGCACTCAAAATAGAGCACCAAATGAAGCATCGACGGACCCCTAGTAATCTAGAGGTAGGACCAGGTGCCCGGACCAAGTGCTTTATTCACAGAACATCATCTAAAGAGTATTCACAGATCATACAAGGCATTTGGTTGGTATACCACTTACCGCATGAATAGAATGTCCATCTGTGATTAGAATCCCCAAGTGACGGGTAGATTTTCTGGCATTAAAAGTTTTATTCGTAAATTGTTGCAGAACCCAGCGCAGCCCAAGATGTGTGTACGTTCCACCATAACTTCTCTGGATATTCTGTATGTTATTTTTAAGTGTTGCTTCGTCTAAGTTATCATCAAATTTGAATTTAGGCGTTACAAAAAATGCATAGATTGCTGTAGCTATACGAACATCATTTCGTCCAATTGTGACAGAATCAATAAAGTTTTCGATAAATTTCATCATTATCTTAAAATCCGAGTCATTGAGTGACGATGAACTGTCAAGGATGAATGCCACATCAGCTTTTATCTGTTTAAGTTGACAACCTGCCAAATAAACTAAAATGATAAATAAGATAAAATAATGCCATGTAGTTAAATTTTACCATTTCCGAATCGTCAGTTCTTGCTGTTTTTAGTCTTCTGTATATTACTTTAAAATCATTATCATCATCATTGTCGTCATCGTCATCATCATCATCATCGTCGTCGTCGGTCGGTCATCATCATCATCATCATCGTCGTCGTCGGTCGGTCATCATCATCATTATCATCATCATCATCATCATCATCATCATCATCATCATCATCATCATCATCATCATCATCATCATCATCATCATCATCATCATCATCATCATCATCATCATCATCATCATCGTCGTCGTCGTCGTCGTCGGTCGGTCATCATCATCATCATCATCATCATCATCATCATCATCATCATCATCATCAAATATAAGGTGACATTGTGTTATTGAAAAGATAGCAGCCCAAAACACAAAGATACAAAATACTAGAAAGGTTTCTTGTTGCGGTTGCAACAAGAGTGTCTTCCTCCTATACAATTTTTGGTTTGGAAATATGAAGGACGTCACATTACATGTATTTATATTATATATTTAAGTTTTCAAATAGCAGTAACATTAAATTTTCAAACCGATAATTGTTGGTGAGCAACCATTTGATTTGGGGGGGGGGGGGGGGCAGGAATTCTATTGCCAGCCGGTAAAATTTTTTCAGCAATTTTCTGAGCAGGCCATTTTTTTCAGCCATTACCAGAGTCGGAGAAAAATTTTCGCCGGTTCTTCGGGCCGGATTTAAACAAATTGTCAAATGTTGTGAATGTCTGTGTAAGTTAAACTCCCCGCTGTTACAGAGTATGAGTTAATAACCGTTCCTTCAGATGTCTCTTTGCAATTAGCGAATTTCAGACAGATTGTATGATGTTTAAATAGAACCTTTTCTAGATTTTTGTGCCTATGCGTATTAGGTCTCTGGTAGATACAGCTATGTGAACAGTTTGTATTTATATTAATTAATTTTTTGACTTTAAATTGTCTGGCACAAAGGGCCAGCAAAAATTTCCATATCATGCAATGTATCCTTACTTTTGCATGGTCTGGGGAAAAAAATTGCCGGCCCTTTGGGCCGGAATATTTTTTTCAGCATTTTTCAGAGCCGGGATTTTTTTTTTGCAAATTCTTCCTGCCCCCTTCCCCCATAAAAAGGCGAGCTCGTAGCTGTAGAACCAATTTTCTTGATATGAGAAATGGTAATAACAAGTTACGTTCAATATATTTATATAAATATCATGAGGTTCTCGCTGTGCAGGTTCAAATTTGGACCCCCCCTTCCCTTTTTTCAAAGTTTATTTTGAATTTCCATCATAGCGACATCGTTCAATATAAACAGAACTGTTTTCGAAAAACGAGGGGAGGGAAGAATGTTGGAGAAATTGTTCATCAATTTGTAAATAAACCAACCGAAAATTATGTTCGAACGTTTGCTAGAATTAGAAATTAAACTTGATGTTCAAAATATAGTTATTGAAGTTTAGAAACAGGTTTGTAGGTTAGAAATCGGAATCAAACTACCACTTTTTGTGTGTAAATTCTGGTTTGTAGCTGATTTCTTCTGAATTAATCAACTGTTTTAAAATCAAATTGTGTATATCGAAATGTATTTATGAAATGCATATTCATCATTGCCGTGAAATCGGAATTTGAAAATCTCAACACTGCTTTTCTCGAGTCGGACTCGGACTACCAATTTTAGTGTGCGCCCGATCTGTTGGCGTGAAGGTGTATCGAAATACCCAACTCAAAATTTTGATGCTCATATCTTTTCAACAGTAAGAGATAGGAAAAATCAGAAAGACTAAATAAGACAGATATATGGATAAAAAATAATAATATTGAAATTTTTAGGAAACTTCATAAGCTTCATTTTTGTTTACTCTTATAAGCAAAAAAGTGTCTTCCTCCTATGAACTTCTGAATTTGGAAATATGAAGGACGGTGAAGGACGTCATCGTAATAAATCGTTACAGTGTGCATCTAGCATTTCATATCTTGCATGGCTGTCGACTTTCAAAAAGAATGGAAATTGTAGATAGCAAAATACGAGATATTTAAGCTTACAAATAGCAAAACATGAAATTTTCGGTCCTTTTGAGTAATTCGACGCTCCCGTCAAATATTTGAATCTACTAAAAAACATGATAAAAAAAATAACAGAGACCAAAAATGAAAAAGACCAATCTAGCTTTAACTCCAAACGTAACGTTGGAGAACTTTCATTGTCCTAGCTTACAGGGTTCTTGAGAAATCGCTGATCCAATTTTCCACGGTTACGAAAACAATAGGTCTTCCGACGGAAGTCGGAAGACCTAATTAATCGGATTTCTCTGAAATCGCTCTGCTTAAGGTGGAAGTTTGTTCACTGTCTAAAATACAATGACTGGAAACTGGATAATATCATCTCCTCCCTATGTGATATATTTTCGCATTTTAGTGACATTTATTATAAGGGGTATTCTTATTGTCGCTAACAACTTGTTGGAGTGGTATATTAATTCCGAATAAAATAAAATGTGGATAGCATGGTATGTAGGATGGCAAAAGTCTATAAATTAAATAGCATCATTTAATAACAGATAAATTTGCAGCATGGACCAGACATGCACGTTTCGGGTACTTTACCCTCGTCAGTGATACATGTCGTGTGATAGGAAGATAATTTCGTTTAATTCGTTTCAATTTTGGAGACCCCCTCCTTTATTTTATGCTGCCCAATATCCTATCCACCTCCGTTACCCTTTCAAACTCAATTCAATACATTCGTACCATATCCTATCCACCTCTATCCCCCTTAACCCAATCACATTCTATCTTTCCAGCGTCTATCTAACCCCATCCACCTTTAGTGTGATTTCAATTGAAATATTTTTGAAAGATGTTTATTTGTTTCAAATAAATCCATTTAACTTTCATTCTTTGCAAAGTAACCAATGGTGATTACAGAAAAATCTCAGTTGACCAACATTTAACAAAGTTCTCTAGCTGTATGTTGTGATATTTTTTTTTATTAAAGTATGCTTTTAATAATTAGCATTATTGTACATGTCTTAGCGGAAAGAGAAATTCTAAAGGGATATTGTTTCAACACGATAACGCAAGAGTCCACTTTGCCAAAGTTGTTATGGACGCTGTAGAGCAAAACGGGTATGAATTAGTTCTTCCCATAACTAGCAACAAGGGACTAATCCTTGATTCGGTCAGACGAAGGCGTCCTCATGAAAGTTGAGTAGTGATGGCGCTTGATCACCACTGGTAATAGTGATCTAAAGCGAACTAACATTGAAAAAGAGAACGTGAAACTCAATAGCTAGTTATATTTTGAATCACCCGCGAAACTTAGACGTGAAATTATAACCGGAATTAAAGGGACTTATTTTGTCTTGTTTTTTTTTAAATATCAAAAGGCACTCCTTTGTTTTCAGAATAAATCTATAAAAAGTTTATGAAATCGAAAAGGTATGTTAGAATTGTGTTAAATTCTCAAATAATTTCTGTCAAGAGAAAATGAAGGACATGCATAAAATATGTACACATGTTATTGAAAACAAATTAAGAGAGAACAATTAGACTCACTACTAGATGAAACGTATCCAAACAGCAAAGCCAACATAAACAAATGAAAAGAAACAGAAATGTCCCTAGCCATGTTGACGCAATCAAGTAAATGTTCTTAATAATTCCTTTTAAGAGTGGATGGACTGAAATAGAATTATCTGCTGTTATTAATGATTATATACGAGGGCTGATAAATATGTTGTGAACCTTGTTTTCTTGGATGCAGAAGGTACTCTGCTGATAGATTATCTCCAAAAAGGACAGACAATCAATGGCATATACTATGCTTTACTTCTGATAGTTACGGAAAATATTAAAGTTAAACGCCGCGAAAAACTCACTAGTTAAAGGTGTGTTGTTCCATCTGGACAATGTTCCTGATCACAAGTCTGTCACTGCCATGGCTTCATGTACCATTTATGATTGTGGCTTTAGTTTGATTGAGCATCCCCCTTATTCACATGATCTTGCTCCATCAGACTTTCATCTATTCCCAAAACTGAAAGCAGCTATTTCTGGCTCCCACTTTGAGTCCGATGATGACGTCATACTTGCATTGGATGGCTTTCTGACCAGCCAAGATAAGTTGCTTAAAAGGGGTTCTTTAAAAGTGGCATTGAGGCCCTTTAACACCGGTGGCAAAAGTGTATAGATACTGAAGGGGATTATGTAGAAAAATAATGCAAAATGTCTGATTAAATTCAAATTCTTCTATACTAGGCTCACAACATATTAATCAGCCCTCGTAGTTTTGCTCACAAGACAAATGCACGTGTATGTCGCTGCATAACAAAATTATTTGTGAATCCAGGGAAAAAAGCAAAATACCAATGCAAAAAGGATGTAGCGTTGGAATTTCCTCAGGAGTTGAGAATTTGTACTGTAATGACTAAATATTTATGATTGAGCAAAGCATGAATTGGGGAAATTAAAAATTAATGTACATCTGTTTGATTGAAATTCGTGACCATACCTTTGCTAGAGGAAATCCTTTACCTTTGTATTAAAATCTGAAGTGTTCGTATAATAAAGGATTATATTGTAATCGTTAATTTATCAGATGCTGTTTTTGTTGTTTGACAGTATAGGGATTTATCTTTGATAGGTGGGTAGCATTTATAACTTATTCAATCGATACTGTCTGAAGGTGAATTAGGTTATTCACGAACTTAAGAGGAGTTTTCCGGTGCATCATACGTATCATACGACACTGGTTTTAAAAAACATCTGTCTACTGTCAATATGAAATATTTATGAATTGTAAATTAAAAATGTTCATTTTAAGTATTCTTCTTTATTGTGCCAATTGTATCCGAAGACACTTTTCTGACTGACCAAAAAAAAAAAAAAAAAAAAATGAAAATTAAATATAAACATATTGAAAAAGCTAAAATGAATTACTGAGAATGCAAGTACAAAAGTTCAATATTTCAATACAATAAAATGTAACGAATTTATTTGGATGAAATAAAATCCGAAATGAGCAAAACTCAAAATACAGTTTTCCTTCCGTATCAAAGATGTGCCAAAAAAAAAAAAAAAAAAAAAAAAATAAAATAAAATAAATAAAAATAAAAAAGGAAAAAGACAAGGATACACCATTGTCTCACCGATGTTCAATATAGCCATTTAATACTCAACAATGATTATTCAAATGATGATATTAAAAAAAGAATCTCAACTAGACAAAAAAACCAAACAAACAAACAAAAATAAAAACAGTCCATCACCAATTCACCATCATCATTCATTTCTCCAATACAGAAATGAGGGAATTTAGTCTTAATAACAACACCTTCTTAATAACCACACCTTCTGCTATTTCCTTGGCGGATGGCCGTCCTAAGTCGGCACCGGTTGCCAATTTGTTTAGGTGTAGTCCTTTGTGTTGAATGTTTCTGTATTGTGCGTTGACGTTCCTTGTCCCTTTTGCATCTCTTTCTCTACTTGTCTGCTCTGTGTTTTTGCATTGGGTGTTTTGGGGTCTTGCTATGGGTGCTGCAACCTGGTGTTCTTGGAGATCCCCTCCTTTGTGTCTTAAAGAGATAAAGAAGATCCTGAAGAGCACCAAATTGAGCATCGACGGACCCCTAGTAAGCTAGAGGTGGGACCAATTGTCCGGGAGGAGTAAAGCATCATCTGTTTGGGTAGCCGCACCAGTCGTCGGCGTTCACGCACGAAAATGAAAACGAAATCTACAAAACATGCACTGTCTGAGGTTATATCTATATAAAAAGTGCTATGGCGACAATGTCAGGAAAAGAAAACATTAAAACACTTACAGTCAAACGCATCGCGGGAAACTTTTTTACGAGCTGCACACGGCAAAGGGAATAAGTGTGACACAAATGAGATAAAAGAAGATCCTGACAACAATCTCAACAGTAAGTACAAATGATATCTAAGCTGAAAATTAATTACAAACGGCACAAGAGGCTCATACTGTACCACTGTGTTTGCTTCCTTACAAAGAGTTGCTGCTCTCTTGACTACCGGTATTTCTTACGTTATTTTGTTTTTAACGGATAGGTAAATGGGTTTTCATTGTTAACCTGATGTTTAACAAAGAAAATAACAGGTATGGCATTTTGACGGTCGTTTAATAACAAAGTATCTGAGGAAGTTATGCATACGCATGTACACATAAAGATGTATATCATGGATATGTTTTTAATAAATCAGACCAGTAAACCACAGGCTCCATGTCATATAAAGAAAAAAAAAGATCATATAATGAGCCACTTTTGCTCACAATTTCTAATAGTCCGTGAATGAAAGTCAAACCAAATCCTTGATTCGGAATACAAAATCATAATCAATAAGCATAAAGATAGGGAGGAGATTAACAACAATAAAAACAGCGGAATACACTCCCACGAAAAGAAAAACCACTACATCCAGCAGATATTGTAGGTAGCAATGTTAAATGCAGGCGTCGTATACACTGCCATCCACAAATAACTATAAAAACAAGGAAATCATTCTAAATTTCTTTATAACTTAATCCTATTTATTTAACCCTGAACTTGAAAGGATAATAATTATTGGCTTCACATAATTTTGAATCATGAATAAACATAAGGAAAATGTAAAAATAAACTTTATTTATCTGCACAACTTTTTTCCCCAAAATGTCATTTTTATATAAAAAAGAATAAAAAATCAGAATCTTCAAATATTTGGGTCAAGTTTGTCACAAATGATTTCTACAAGGTTAATTATTAGAATCATACAACAATGGATTCGAATCTATTCATTTATAACAGAATTACGAGTAGAAATAGTGTATACTAATTTATGGATTCACAACCCCCCCCCCCCCCAAAAAAAAAACCAGCGGAATACACTCTCACGAAAGGAAAACCAGTGCATCCAGCAAAAATTGTAGCTAGCAATGGTAAATGCAGGCGTCGTATTAATAGAATAGGACAAGAATACTACCAAGATATATTCTGAGTGCGTATGATTAATCCAGAGAATGTATTACGTCAGAGTTACGATTGTATCAAAACATTGCACTCAATTATCTACATGTATACTATAACATCAGAATTCGTTGTTTAGGGCGCTACTTTCAGTAAAAGAAATAAGAAATAAAGACGTAAATTTTAATTAAAAAATTAAATTCCAGTCATTTTTTTGTCACATTTCCTATTGATATTACTGTCGCATTTGGTTTTATTCATATTAATTGCTTTTCAAATGCGGTCTAGCATTTTTAACATCTCATATGAAAATATATCCCGAAGACATTTAATTTACTCTTACCCTTGCAAATTTGACCAAAAGTAATTAAGGTACCAACCGTGTGCCTTTTTTGCAAATTTCTTTTTTATACCCTTATAAAGAGAATATATTTTCAAAAGCAAAGGGACTTTGATAATTTGGGATGTTTTGATATAATATTTGTACGTCTAGGTATACAGATGATATTCTTACTACTGATATTCCTCTTTTGAGAAATATATGAATGACAAATATGGATAATGACCATATCCCTGTATACAGCACAAAATCGATAACTCAGAAAATCAGAAACCGAAGGCATACAAAATCAGGATAAAACAGGAACCAAAGCAAACAAACAAAAACCTCCACCATATGAAAAGAAGCGAACTCCCGATATTTAATAATGAAATTTATCCGCAAGAATTGACGTTGAACAAAGTGTTACAAACACAGAAACATCATTTTGGTACATCGATATCAAAATTGTAACCAGAGAAATTCGTATCAGTGTGTATGACCAATGAGATTATCTTGGATTCAACATAGAAATTTTCCCTTGGCTTAATTGTGATGTTCCTATGCATATCTCAAATAGTCCGATAAAGCATATTCTAACTCTTTTGGATTTCCACGCTTAGTCTAATTTATCAATAAACTTCTTGCGACTTAAAAAACAAATTAAGGAGGATCCAAGGTAGACTCATTTTTCATCGAATATGCGTCAGAACCATCATTGGTCTAATGATGTGAAATATGTCATTCAAATCCCGAAAATTTCCCATAGACTTCCATTATTGGTTTCATTAAGGATTTTTCCAGTTGGGCTTCCATACTTCTGTTAAAATCGTTGATTTAGAAAACGAATCATTTATCTTAAGACAGAATAATAATTTATCTACCTTTTCATGAAAAAAAGGGGGGCTCCGTTGCTTTTCATCCTCTAAATTTAGATTGAACAAAAATGTGAAAAATGAAAAATTAAAATATGATAGGCACCCCTCGTTAGAAAACTTATATAAATTCTGTTCATGTAATTATTAATTAGAAAATGTGAAAGTCTATCTATTGTATTTTCTCTCATGTGATTATAAGGCAATCACAAACGAGCGATCTTTCATGTCTTTTCCAACGTTGCACGCTGGCCAACCGTAAATATAAAAAATGAATGTTCTTCAGATGATTGTTATGGGGAATTTACATTACAATCTGATTTTTGATAAATGTAAAAATCCATATGGTTATACAAATTTCCCATAACAATTATCTGAATAACATTCATTTCTTTTAAAGATTTTATATAATGAGGTACTCGAAATGGCAATTGGTACTCGAAATGAAATACTTTTTGAATATGACTTATTAATTGTGTAGAGTAATAGGAATTATTTTTTTGTAAAACTGAAGTTTGAATAGAGGCCACAACGCATACTTATGTAATATCTTACATTAATTATCTAAGATCATCTAAAGACATTCTAATATTGATATTTTCTCTAACAGCCTATTAGTATTGCAACAATTGATGAACAAAGATAATTGATAAGAAAAGGAAGGGATCTCCTACCAGACTACTACAAATGAGTTAAAGAAGACTCTGACGACAATCTCAACAGTATTCACAATAGAGCACCAAACTAAGCATCGACGGACCCCTAGCACCTGATAAGAAAACGCAGAGCAGACAAGGAAAGGAAGCAAAAGGGACATACGACATAGAAACATTAAACACAAAATATCACACATAAACCAACGAGACCAGTGGGCAATTGGTGCCGACATAGGACGGTCATCTGTCACGCGGGCAGAAAATCCATATTACGTGCGCACGATTCTCCCACTTCTCCGGTTACTTAAAGGTCTAGAAGAACGCACAGTTGTAGTGTAAAATATTTTCCTCACTGACAGATGACCAAACAAAAAAAAAAAAAACTAGACAGCAAAACGCATGGACCCGAGCAAGCTCACTTCTCTTCCTTTGTATATGAAATACTATTTGAAAAGCAAAATATGTAAAAGGACGGCACCCCGTCATTACTTTTAGAGGAATATAAATTCTTCATTCCTACTATTTGTCATTAAAATAATTTCAGTGGAAGTGGAGAAAATATTAAAACTGCATATTATTACTCCTTTTCCTTAAATAGAAAGAAAAAAAAATGAATAATCAGAATTTCTTTTATGCAAAATCAATATAAAAGCATTGTATAACAGATGTAACAACTCAAACATACGTATGCAATAAAAAGTGCTATAAACTTATAGTGTGCGTGTTAAAAAAAGCAGGCATTTCAGAGAAAGTCTGAAATGATGGCAAATGGGGGTTAAATTTCACTCGGTAGTGAAAAAAAGAGGGGATCTCCAACATCATTGCAGCACCCACAGTAAAACCACAAACACCCAATTCAACACAGAGCAGACAATCACAAAAAGTGACACAAGAGGGACAAAGAACACCTACTCACACCATAGAAACACGAAATACAAAAGATCACATAAACCAACGATACCAATGGGCAACCTGTGCTGACTTAGGACGGCCATTGCCATGCAAGTAATAGACAGCGTGGTTAACCGGATTACGTCCGCACAACTTAAGGAAAACACAAAATGTGAAAATACAAAAGGAACAGCACCTCTTCAGATAATCAAGTAGCCGGATGTAGCATTTCTGCCGAATTGAAGCGACGGATGTTTTATGCATGCAGGAGATGCTGACTCTTCCTGGGCACCTGGTCTCACTCCTAGCAGGGAGTCCGCTTCTTTTCATGTGGTGGAGGTTTTAGTTTGATTGCTTTGGTTCCTGTTTTATCCTGATTTCTTATGCCTTGGGTTTGCGATTTCCTGAATTATCGTTTTTTTATTGTGTATTCGGATATGGTCATTGCCCATATTTGTCATCTTTATATCAGTCTTATGCGTTTGATTTGAATATTATGGTTCCGATCTGTATTAGTATCCACAACACGAGGAACACCATTGACCTTCTTTCGAATGTGGTCACACCACATATCACTTCTAGTGGGTTAATTGTACCTCCTTCAGTGATTGTTGAGAAGTCAAAAACATAAAACGATAAACGACCTACGCCTGCGGACTACATTCACCGGACGGATTGCTATGACTACAGCTTAATTTTTACCATAACGGGGACTCTTCCCTACAACAGAAAACCGACCAGTTGGACGTATCGAGAAGCTCTCTGTATGAATATGCATTTGACTTATTCTTATTTGCAAGTTTCTGAATTGATCATCAACTGAGCAGCAGCGGGACGGCGCAACGTTTTGCAGATATATTGCAAGAATGACGCGGGAGTTCATATTTATTTCTGCGACGGTGCGATAAGCTCTCCATTTCGAGAAAAAGGTACGTTGATCATGCGACTGTGTGTATCTTTCTTACTTGGCTTTGAGATTTTTTAAATCACAGAGAACTGTTTTGAGTTTTTGCGGAAAACAGAGTTATCTCTCATTTGAGACGGTATCTGACATAAAACCATTATGACGTCATGAAAATTGTATGGTAACGACGAATTTATACCATCATTTCCCGGAGTTTTAGGATCATTTCTATGGAATTTTGTGACATCACAATTAGTCTACGTCAGATACCGTCCCAAACGGGAAGTAACTCTGTTTTTCGAAAATAAGGAATAGTTGCAGCGAGAGTAACGTGAACTGGAATTCAATCACGTTGATCAACGTATGACATCTTCATAGAAACAATTATACAAGTTTGTTCTAAGTATATGATTAGGCATATCATATATAACAGAAGAACAAATACAATATCTCACACTATTTGCTGATACGTATCCAATCAACAAAATAAACATGAATGTATCAGAATAGATACACATACTTCGTGCCATCTTTAAAAAATCACACAATGTTCACTTCCTATTTGTTTCAGAAATAAACAAAATTAATGCAGTTCTAAATGAAAACCATACATCAACGTTTCTCTGTAGATTTCGAAGAATAAATTCCTAACAATTTAATTACGGCATAAATATAACACGTAAATCTATTATCAAAACAGAATACCTATGTACATAAGAAGTAGTTAAGACCTTCTTTTTGGAGATGAAATTTTGCACAATAATTACAAAATTTTATGACGGAATAAAGAATGCATTGGTGAAATCTAAAATTAATGTACATCTGTTTGATTAAAATTCGTGACCATACTTTTGCTGGAGGAAATCTTGTAGTCTACCCTTGTATTAAAATCTTAAGTGTTGGCATAATAAATGATTATATAGTAATCGTACATTTATTAGATGCTCTCTTTTGGGACTTATTTTTGATAGGTAGGTAGCAATTATAACTAATTTCATTCCATATCGTCAAACAGTAAATATCGTCATTCAAAAGCTAATGAGAGTTGCCCGGTGCTTTTTCATATAATTAAACACGCAATGGATAACATCGGTCTTTAAGAGAATTATCTTTGGATTGTGTCTGTTACATTTTCGACAGATTCTGAATATCTAAAGATAATTTGCGGTCATAAAATCTTTGCTTTTATTTTGAAATTTTCATATTAAAGTCTTATCGCTATTGTTAAATGTTGTGAAAATATTTCACCGGATTTTGATATTATGCAAGTTGATCATAGCAATATAAAATGAATTTAACAAATCTCAATTTAGGCCCTCATGTTTCGAAACCTATATCTTCAAAACACAAACAAATGTTGAACAATGTAGGTCTTATAAAAGACCTCCTAAATGAAATTTGGAAAATCGTAGAAGGTATTCTATTTTATATCAGAAACTGTTTTAGTGGGGGTTAAGGCATTGAAATTGTATTGGGGGACCAGAGGAATTATTTTATCGTATTGAAATCGTATTTAGGACCTGAAGAATTATTCAATCATAATGAATTCTTGAAAAAATATGTGACTAATTTTGCATCCAGATGTATAAATTTAGAGTGAACTCTCGCCATTTCGTCTGTTGAACCCATATACGCGACAGGCTAACCCAAATATAAGATTCTATTGCAATCAAGTGCTATATGCATGAACACCCGTCTTCAAAGACGTAAGGTTGTACACTGGCGGGAATTACAGTCGATTGTTATTGCAGTATTTGTACTTCCTCCCATGGTCCGGAAAATCTTTGCTTTTTATGCCACAGATAGAAATAAGAGGAAAATTAATCCGAACGAACAAGTGACCTCGAAAAATGGCTATTCAAGATCCAACATATTCGTTGCCACTAAAGCGGTGGTCACAACCCGCCGTACGTGCACGTACGTGCTGTATGCGTGCAAAAACGTAGGCAAACCTTGGGTATCCGTACGGTGTCCGTGCGTTATCAGTACGTGTCCTGTACGGCCTCCTTACGGATTTGGGAACACGCAGACAGGACGTAGCAGTTTTAGTGCATACAGAACTTTCGCTGCGTCCTGTCTGCATGCTGCCTAAGAATTCAACAAGAAGTACGACACGCACGTTGCAAGTACGTTGCAAGTACGTGCAACGCACCTTCGACGCAAGAAAGTGCGGACTCCGTGCTTTAGCAGTACTTGTCATTTCGACATCTTTACAATAACGTAGAAGACGTACGGAGAAAGTACATTGTAAGCAAGTTGCACGCAAGTCGTAAGTACGTGCAACGCACTTACTTCTTTTTGCGCTAGATACGATGCATGCAACCATCCATATTACCGTGCGTGCGACGTGCGTGAAGCGTTCCTTCCGTACTGTTGCCACTTCCTTCCTTGCGTCTTCAGAAAAAAATGTAGCGCACGTTACCTCAACAAACACGCACGACCTAAAAGCACGCACGGCGGGTTGTGACCAGGACTTAACATCGCATTATGCATAAATCATTTAATTTCCATTGTCATTTTCATGAAACGAAGATTCTGATTGGCTGAGAAATTTTGTTGATACATCGATCAACACAATTTTTCACGGATGTCTATTTATAGCACTATTTTTAGAACTGGGGGTTCCCTCAAACAGGAATGAACTCGTTGCTGAAAGTACAATTTGTTGATGTTTGCTTATCATTTCAAGAGTACCATATCTTTTCTACTTACTCAAAAATTAACAGTGCATGTAGAATTTGCTCAAACTGGTCCCTATTCCAAAGATATAGAGAGACGATCGTTCGCTGTTTGAATCATGGCGGCTGCCATAACTTGTTTAGGCAGACGTTTCACTGCGAAACCCTCCGACTTACGAAATATAGTGCGGTGATTGATTGTTTTTAGATCCAAGAAAACAGTCTGTTTTCCATAATTAAATGATAAGAAATGAATCTTATATTTTTTTTCTGTTGATGCAGGTATCACCCGAAAAATTGGACAGAAAACTTTTGCATCAACGCGCTACGCGCATTGATGCAGTTTTCTGTCCAATTTTTCGGGTGATACCTGCATCAACAAAAAAAAAAAATAAGATTCATTTCTTAAGGCAATGCAGTTTGACCTTCTCTCTGTGCGGCATAATGTCTACACTTGAGACATGCATACGAAGCCTTCGTACATCATTGCCTCCTTCTAATTGGTAATACAAAGGCAACCACCTAGTGACTTCTTTGAAGATAGCGCGTCTATAAGCTATATCGCGAGCGGTGTGTTACATCAAAGACATACAGACAGGTTATACTGTATTATGCTTATAAGATACCTAAGTCTCATTTCTTTTAAGCTCTCAACAAAAATTGATAGGAGTAAAGGGACTAAAACAAGCCAATCAGATAACAATTAGAAACGCTAAGTTAAACCCTGTAGCGGTCAGTGAGGGAATGACAGAAAGATAGACGACTTAGTTTTACCTCGGGCGTGTAAAATGAATGACCAGAGGTGCCCTGAAAAAGGCAATTGGTGTATTTTGGCCAGGAATCCAGGAAGGAAGGTCGGGAGGAAGGCAGCATGCACGTGGTGGTAACGGTGTGTGTGTGTGTGTGTGTGTGTACTCCATTCCAGTTACCGTAGGCACCATGAGGAAGTGTGCAGGCATGGACTTCTCAACTCAAAAATGACAGATCAGGAAATGATAGCATTTACCTGTCCCTTTTAAAGTCCCCCGTCGGCCTTTCAGCCCCTAAATATTCATGTAAAACGTAAACTTAAAGTCGAGCACGAGGTCTCGAGTTTGCGAGAGAAACTTTTCTTTCATATATACTCTTTTCTTTTTTACAAGTAAAATTGACGATCATTTGAGAGTCTATGATTGGTTAAATATATATGTTACAGGGTAAGTGTAATCAGGGATTTCATGTAATTCCTGAAATTTAGGGATGTCGTGTAATCCCTGTTTCGATTAGTTATTACATGTAATCCCTGAAATTGGTCAGGTATTTCATGTAATTCCTGAATTTTTCATGCATTTTTACACTTATTTCCTAACCTTAATTTCTCCTTATTTTCAGTTTTAAAATCTATTATTTTAGGCTCAGTTGATGCTGAATATCCTCTCTGTCAAATACCAAGAATTAATTTTGCCAAATAAGTGAAAATATTCAAACTAGAATAGGCATGTATTTTTTATCAAAACATTCCCAAAATTTGAAGTTCATTTATCATGTTTATCATTATCTATGCTAAATAGACATAAAACAAACCCATGAGCGCATAGAAAAAGAATTTATCGAACAAAACTGATGGTCAAAGTTCTCTTAAACATATATCAAAAGTTTTAATCGGAAAATTTAGTATTTAACCCTCATTAACGTATCTTGATAATGGGCCAAAAAAAAAAAAAAGAAATGATGAAAATGGTCTAATTTTCAAGTATTTATTATGTGATGTCTAAATAAGTTTGAGATATATTCAAAATTACTTTTTTGGCGAGGCAATGAATGTCCCCTTCCGACAGCAATGCATGATAATACGGAAGTGTTCCCACTCTATACCTACATGAAGAAAATTCCAAACCAAATTTTCCTGTACCAGCCACGTGTTTCGAATATTAAATTCTCCTCGGTGATGCTTCCAGCGGAGCCACCAAAATTCATTTCAGTAGCGCCCTGTTTAATGCTTTGAATTTAGATTTGTACATTTACATTACAGAGAGCGCGCGGCTCCAAATTTGCTGTAAGGTCGATTCAGTAGCACATCCAAGTAAAATATATGTTAAAAATAGCATAGGAGACCAGACTGAGTATGAAGGTTCGTAAAGCAAATCTATGTGAATTATATATATTGCCATCTAAGCTTTTTAAAGCTCGAAATAGATTCGAACCTATGATATTTTTGATGCATTGCCAATTTTCTTAAACAGCAAAATAATTCATGACGTCAAATTGTTATAGGGCCAAACAAAGCTTCTATCAGGCGAGTGAGCTGGAATGAAGTAGTTATTACACTTAAAACATTCTATCGTGGGGTTTAATTGCTACACATTGCAAAGGAAAATAAGTGTTGAAAATAATAAGATGGAAATTTTCAACTCGTTAACTTTCTGAAGATTTAAATCCAATTTTAATGCACCAGACACGTAATTCGAATAGTACATCCTCATAAATGGTATTTAATGCCAAAATGATTTTCAGACATAGCCCAAATGTATTTGGTAGCGCCCTCTAGTTTTATCATTTTATTTTCAATTTTCCCGCAAGTTATAGTATCTTAGATAAAGCTTAGAGCGTATTTCGATTTTTCTCTCTGCATTATTTTAAAACAAGGAGGAGGTTCATACATTGAACACGGTATCATAATTGAGAATAAGAAAATTACAAAAAAAATATTTTTAAGTGGTGTCATCTTGAATTAATTCAATAAAAAAAATTGAATTACACTATATTTCAAAATGCAATCCGTTCAACCTAACGTGTGACAAACATAATGATTACTCGTGGAATCTGCTATTACAAAACCGCACTACAAAGAATAAGAAACATAGAAAATATCTCGTGTCCATAACAAAGAATTCAATCAAATGAGTTAAAGAAAATCCTGACGAATATATCACTCACAATAGAGCACCAAATTGAGCATCGACGGACCAATTAAAATTAACATTCAACAATGAAGCAAATATGAATCTCCAATGGCCGTGCAGTTAAAAAGTCATTTCCGTTTGATTTGTTACATTCGGGTTTTTTTGGATGGCTTTAATCCTACAAATCTACCAGTATGGAGGACAATGAGATATTTTAATGTTTAAGATATTCATTCTATCGTTTAAAAAGTTATTGCAGGGACAAATGTTAAACGTCTTTAAATTCAATAGCATCATTTAAAACCTGATGAATTTACAGCATGGGCGAGACATGCACGTTTCGGGAAATAAACCCTCGTAAGTGATCCTCAGTCTAAACAGCGTAATATGGCCAAAACGTATGAAAATCATGAAAGTCAGTTTCGCGCAAATGTACCCTTCGTTTAGTGGGTTTTCGGTTATGTACAGTCTTCAGATTGTCTTATCTGTTTGAAAAGTGTCTAAGTATTCCATCGGAATCCTTTTTGTCATGTTTCATATTCATTTGAAAAAATGGTAGTACAGAGGACTCCACTTAATCTGATACCTGATAATCTGATACTCCTCTTAATCTGATATGATTTCAAAACACAAAACCATTTCCTATATAATCAATGAAACTCCTCTTAATCTGATAGAAATTATCAAAACTCTTAAGAACTCCTCTTAATCTGATAGGATTTTTCGTTAACTATGATATTTTTTCTATGAATTTTAGATCATTTTCAATGAATTATCATATCAAAATTCTTGAAATTGGTATTTTACCCTTTAAAACTATTCAAAATGGCTTGAAAGTATTTATATCATTCAATTAATGCTTATAATCAAGTCTGAGATACATTCTAGTACAATTAAGAGGACTATTTCATTGTATTTTCATGGAATTTCAAACTCCTGATAATCTGATACTCCTGTTAATCTGATAATGATCTTCCGACAAAGTGACTATCAGATTAACAGGAGTCCTCTGTATTTACATTGCAAAATGTATTTCCAAAATTCAATTTTACTTTGTCATCTGCCATCTGTCATTTAGGATTAGTTCAGACTATTCCGGCGGAATCATTTCTATTTGAATAAGTCCGTTCATCATCCTATTTCTGTTAACGGTCTGGATCTTAAGTATTCTCGATTCAGGAATGTTTTGAAGGTTTTATTGAAAACTTTTCCAACTTCATTTTAAGGTCCGTTATTGGTCAAGATTGTCGGTCATTCTTGCGCATCTCCTGTTTTAGCACTCATTGAGCTTGGATAATATAGATATTTCATTTTATCATGGTCAATGTTTCATTTATTACTCCATTGAACACTTTAATTCATAACATACCTAAAACGAAGTAAGTTTGAAAAATTTAACTAAACTGAATGAAATATGCTTCACAGTAATCTGTATATAAAAATTAGCTGAAGGTACAATTTTGAACTGTTTGGATTTCTCTTCCGTTAGTTAATAACCCATTAATTTTGTGCCATGTATGGACTGCTCTTGAGTTTAACTGTTTTAAAAGATAAGGCTAATGGGTACCGAAAAATTATAAAGTATCAATTTTACCCATATGTTTAACGTCTCAAAATTCATTAGCATCATTTTAGAGCAGAGCGGTTGAATTTCCGATGGTGACGTTATAAATATGAAACGCTTACGGCGATACCCCGGAGGTCTCATTTACTTGATATTTTTGTATGTATTAAGTAAATCGTACGAAATATTCATCACTATAAGATTGTAGATGATAATTTTCTTGTTTCATTGATACCAAACTTGTCGAAATCCGTCAAGAAACAAGCGAATAAGATCGCCATGCGCGTAACTATGCGCAATACACTATAACTCGTACCGAACTCGGCCTCGTTAAGTTACCTTTACTTAACTGTCCATTATTGTAATAATGCACAGTTAAAGGTGACTTAATGGACAGTTACAGATTAATTCCCGGACAGATGACACGATGACAAGATATCACACAGAAACAACTTTCTTCTTCAGTGTTGCTCGTACCATGTGAGACAGCATATGTGAGACACATAAGTTGTCTCAAAGGCTCCAAGTGACCAATGATATAAGAGAATCATATTGTGACGTCACTGTAACGTCGTCAGAAAACATGACGTTAGATGGAATGAAACGTTGTTTGAATTTACTTTTTTAAAGTTTCATGGAAGAAGAAATATATTCTTTCCCTTTCTCGGGAAAAAATAAAATTGCCGTCACTCGTGTAAATTTTCATGTCTCGCTCAGTAGATCGTGATATAACCTATAAGTGTATCGCAACAAAAATATGTTTCCGAGTTTCTTTGATTAATTTGATATCAAATTCCATAGCTATAATTCTGTTTTGTAAAACATATTAAAGAATCTTCGTCGATAATCCAGATCCATTGAAGCGCAGATACCGTAATTTTTACGGGGCGGCATAACAAGGTCTTAGGTCCGAAAATGAAAAAAAAAAAACAACAACAAACAAACAAAAACAAAAACACCAAAAAACTAGTAGTCGTAAAATGACGTGAATAAAACTACAAAATGTTGAAATCAATCGAAATCAAAGACGAGACATTCGTTCTCTCTCGGTGAGATTGAATTTATATATATATTTTTTTCATATGAGGTAGCCCGAAGTTCTTGAACAAGTACTTAATTCCAAAGCCAGATTTCTATGAAAATAGCTCCAAAGAAATAGAATGTTTATGTAAGTGAACACAAATTAGCACCAAATTGAGCATCAACGGACCCCTAGCAAGCCAGAGGTTGGACCAGGTGCCCAGGAGGAGTAAGCATCCCCTGTTTGGCAAGCCGCACATGCCGTCGATGTTTACGCACGTAAATAAAAACAATATCTACAAAACATGCACTGTCTGATGGAGAGACAGACTTTATCCAAAATTCTGTCCTGACCATCTGTCCTTATGTCCACTTGAAAGTTAATCGGATTCCTCGTGTAATTGCATGCTTTAGCTTGTTTTTCGATCGAATTTATGCATAAGATATCAGTTTACATATCTATGTGCTTTTGACTCGTTCGCTGCATTTTCCTCTCTTGTATTGTTCTTTATTCAACAGTAAGGAGCAAATATGTATAGCAATATAGCATTCTTTTAAACTTTTGAGTAATCGGACAAGAGGAAGGTATTTTCGCATTCGTGACACAGCATAGTCATGTTTTTTAAAGGACTTCCAAACTTTTGCGACTTATGGGATAATTTAGCCTTTTCTAATGAATGCTTATTGCGACAAGGATTTATATCCAGTTCAAAGATGGCTTTTACGTGCTTTGGCCATCGAAAAATGACAACTTTATGCGTATTTTGAGGGATCATGAATTATTCTGTTTTCATGGAGTGACAAGCTTGTGCCTTATTAAAGCTTGAGACCAGTATTTCATGCTTCGTGGTCAGGATTTGTCAAGTCTGAACAACTCAGCCAATGACCTAATTATTTAGTATCATTCATGCTTCCACCTGTATTTAGTCTAATTTTCCATAAAAAAAGTATGTTCATCACATTCATATTCATTTTGTATTGTTTATCAAATCATTTTGTGTGATTTCTGTTATTACATTGCATGTAATTTTTCATTTTGTTTGGTATTGGCGAGGTTCTTGTAAAAACGTGGGTCCTGTAGCAACATATCCCACCCATCCTGCTATGTCAATTGATACAATTTGGACATTATAATTATCACACTATTTGGCCATATTACATTGTTAAGATAAAGGATCATTGACGAGGGATAAGTACCCGAAACGCGAATGTCTCGTCCATACTGCAAATTTATCTGTTCTTAAATGGTGTTATTGAATTTGAAGACGTTTAACATTCCAATCCATTTGCGTTTTATGCAATATTATATGTTTAAAGTGAAAGAAGATGAAGGTTGTGAACCGGATCACCACATAATTTACTACTAACGTAACAAATGACCAATCGGAATAGATGATTTTCCGGTCGATTCATAAGGCGGACAGACATCAGAAATCACAAAATACGACGTCAAAATAGAAAACATGACAACGCATAAAGTCAGTGCGATATCACACATGACGTCACAATTAAAAATGTTGCGAAATGATGCGGTGTCTGGTGTCTGTGCATATAAAATCAGGGTTTAAAACGGTCATAAATATTTTCTGGAACATGGGCACCGGTTGCCTATTGGTTTCGTTAGTTTATGTGTATATTTTTGTGTTAAGTATTTGAAGTTTGATCTGAAGTGTTTAGTATTTCGTGTTCCTTTGGATAGTTAAAGTCAAACACAAATTTAAGATCAAAATAGAAAAACAATCAAGATGCACACAACATTTTAAAAGCAATTCACCCCCCCCCCCACTCCCCACCCAAAAAAATTTTTTTTTACTAAAGTGATCCAAACAGTGACAACCTGGAACACACTCTCACGATGACGAGAAAAGGAGAAGAAAAAGGAGGAGACTTTGTTAAATTGTTTACCCTTCTGTTCAGAGCGGTGATCCTTCTAGTAATCTAATTTAAGGAAGGTTTAAATAAAGAATTATTCATTGGAAAATAGGGCAAAAACTCAAATAGTTATTTGTATTTTTTATGTTGATACCTCTGCTCTATGTTTTGCATTGGATGTTTTGGGGTTTTGTTGTGCGTGCGGCAACCGAGTGTTGTTGGAGATCCCCTTTTTTCTTCTAAGACAAGAATAAGTAAAAGTAAACTTTTTTGTAGTACTTTAACAATGTAAAACTCGAGCTCGCCGATTATGACCTAAGTATGTGACATATTTGTATGCACATTATGCTTCACGAAATTTGCCGAAATCTAGTGAACTCGAATAAATAAATCTTTTGAACAGCCATTTTTAGAATTAATTGAAGTGACAGAAAAATATTTTAAAGGTAGTATTTAAATCCATATATCATTTAAACATTAATATGGAAATGCATATCTTTAAGTTTGAATTTCCAAACTTTATGATGTAGATAACCTTGCAGTATGGGCATCTATTTCATTTCATTACGTTTACCTACACCTCTTAGTAGAAAGTACATGGAAATTGGAATCGCTTTCTGTTGACAAACTATCTGATTGAAATGCAAACAAGAGCCCCAGAGGGCACAACGCTCACCTGATACCCAATCACACTCTTAACATACTGATATAGCAAAATGATAGTGCCAGTGTCAGGATTTGAACTCATAACCTGTGGGTCAATTTGCAGATAAATCATTTTTAAATAAAATCATAAAAATAAGGAGAACCCACAACCATTGGGTCCATGTGCACAGTAAATATATCTATTTGATAAAAAAAAAAAAAAAAATTTGAAAAATAAGGTTTTAGCATATAATGTATATCAAAGCATTTAGTAACTTAAATATGAGTAAATGCAATAAATGAATGCAAAAGATCAAACCTTTATTGAGTTATTTAAAGAAATGGTTACGAAATGAGCACCGCTGACAAAGCTACGAAACGCGTCAAATATTTGACTTCTGGTCCCACCTCTATATTTGGCACCTGGTCCCACCTCTAGCTTGCTAGGGGTCCGTCGATGTTTCATTAAGTGCTCTATAGTGAGTGCTTTGAGATTATCGTTAGGATCTTCTTGATCTCTTCTTAGTGGAGCCCAAAAAAAAAACCCCACTTCTTAAAGCATCTCTCTAGATCACCCTTATGCTTCGGTTTGTCGATATGTGTTTCAGTTCTGAAGCAGAAAAGGAAGATACCCTCCATGACCTATTTTTGTCTGTGGTGGCAACACCTATTGACGGATATGGCCGAAAAACAACAACACTTGTAGGGGACCATGACTACATCATTCCCTCAAAGTTTCATCAAAATCCCTTTTGAGGTTCTGGAGAAGAAGTAAGAAATGTGAAGTTTACGATGGACGGACGACGAACGGACGGACGGACGGACGGACGGACGCCGGACGCCACGTTATGACAGTAGCTCATTTGAGCTTTGCAAGAATATGCCACAACGATGTTAATTCACCTCTGAAACATCAACGGGAGATAAAAAATGTCTGGTGTACAGAATGTCCAGAAAACAGCTCTCTTAGAGCATATTTGTGGATTTCTTATTCAGTATTTATTTTGAAAAGTCAGCGTCGGGTACACAAAGATATTTAAAATTTATATATCGTTTCCAGCAGGACTCAGTAGCAGCATGCACAGCGAAACACGGAAAAGCCAAAATGCGAAAACATAGAGTTGATAAACACAACAAGAGACGCCAAACATAAAATCGACCGCATTTCTTCATTTGTTTATTAAAAGTAGAATACAATTTGCAAGTATGTTCCGCTGTGATCATTGCAGGGTAGTCTTCACATTTTCCCACATTCGTATCGAATATTGGTTTAGGTTCACAATATTACTTCTGGAAACAACGTGTTATTCTTATGATTAAAAATTGCAATTTCCTCGAAACAATTTTGGAAAAAAATGATTATAATAAGAACAATTTGTTTAATCTCATTGCAGTTTTTATTCTGAGTAGAAACCAGTAAACACTGTTTAACCCCACGGGTTTCGGAGGCTTCGTCTGCTTTCATAGCGGAATTTCCTGACAAAATTCCTGTTAGGATTCCGTAATTCCATTGTCGGTCTACCATAGCTACTGCTAGACCTCACCGTCACTTTTGTCCTGCCAATATTGCCTGTCCTTATCCTCATACCCTTGAAAAAAATTAGAACGATATAATGGAATAAAGGATAACAACAACAAGTATTCTGCGCGGTTATGGTGCACTGAAATCATTCAATATTTCAAAGTTTAACTTCAACGTATAACGGTTAAAAGGTGTCGGTTCTGTGACCTAAAGGTTGCTGGATAGATCCTTACTAATACATCGGGTCGGCCGACATATACGCTCTTCTAATTAATGGCCACTTGCGCACGTAAGACTCGGGTAAGCTAGGACCAGGAGGTGATCCGCGGATTAGATAACCCTGACTTAAGTTTTATAGAAAAAAGGTCGTTGCATGTGTACTTTTTACAGGTCTGTAATGTGTTTTATTTAATTCATTTTAAAAAATGAAAACAAAAATCAGATTTCATAAATCAGAACGGCACTATGACCATGTAAGAGGTAGATATATATTAATATTATATAACCAGGATGTAACGTCGATTCTGATTGGCTGAAGCGCGAGTCATTATTTTCCGATAATGACCGCTGACGGAAGATAATGACTCGGTGTGGTATTTGTCCTGATTTTAGTATTTACGATAAAAATTAAGATAGTTATTTTGTTTAATTTTAAAAGTCTAGATACACTTTTCACAAAAACTTTCAATTAATTATTCAGATCTTAATCAAAAAAATATGTGTTCATATTCATTACAATTATTATTTTAATCATATGTAGTTTAACAATTCGTTATATAATATAACAAATAAGGACTTGGTCCGGTCATTATGTCATTATAATGACCCAATGAGATTTGTAATATTGACCTCGGCCTTCGGCCTCGGTCAATATTACAAATCTCATCGGGTCATTATAATGACATAATGACCTCGACCAAGTCCATATTTGTATATTAAATATATTATCTCATTGCCGTCAGATAAAAACGAAAGCTGAACTGTGTTACAGTCACTATCATTTTGAAAGAATATTTGTCTTCGATGCAAGGTAATCATTGCACAAACAATGCTTTTGATTTTTATTTCACAAAAATCCTGTTATATTTCATACAAGCTCCCTTTTTCCGACAATGATTAAATTGAATGAATGAAACAAAGTTATTACAAGTAATTACATCTATAATAGATTAAAATTGTTTAATATCATGATGTCGCATTCTACTTCAGTTCCGGCATTATCATTTAACAGCGTCATTATCATTTAACAGCAGTTACAGATTTTTAAAATTATCTATTTCCGTCTTGTCTCACGAAAACGTGACGGAAAAAAAGGGAGGGTTGTGCGCACGTGATCCAGGTTAACCACATCGTTTGCTGTTTACGTAGCAGATGGCCGTCCTAAGTCGGCAACCCTTGCCCATTGGTCTCGTTGGTTTATGTGAGGTCTTTTATGTTTCATGTTTCTAAGGTGTCAGTTGGTGTTCCTTGTCCCTTTAGCGTCTCTTTCTGTGGATGTTTGCTCTGTGGTTTTGCTGTGGGTGCTGCAACCTAGTGTTGTTGGAGATCCCCTCCAGGAAACAAACCAAAGGTATCATAAGACAGCAAAACACCTAAACTCAGGATTCAAAATCATAGAGTAAATACAAGGAACGACATCAAAACACCCAACAAAACACAAAACGTTAACCAATGGACAATCGGTGCCGACTTAGGACGGGCATCTGTCACGTTAGTAACCATTGGTGTAGTTATCATCACACTTCTCGATGATGTGACAACCGTAAGCTAGGAGCACAAAACATCGGTCAGAAACGTCCAAATCTAGTTCGAATCTGATGACCTTGTGTTTTAAAAATTTACTACGTATCTTATACTAATAGAGAAAAAACTCGATTCCACTTACATTTTTCCCATGAAATGATCTTACATTCGTTGGCCTGAGACTATTAAAGTCTCGAACAGCAGTTCTGTAAGATCCCCTTTTGCGGTATTGTTTCGTCAGTCGTTTTCCGGACCTGGTCAGTATAGGTTTAAACCTCGTCAGAGCGCTTCGAAACAAGCGTCGCCCGGCAACCCACGCTACTCTTGCAGCTATTGGTGCTAGAGGTAATGCTCGTTTTCCATTTGAATTTTCTTCGTCTTCCAACGCTTTCTTTCCAGCACGAATGTCTACAATATTGAAATTTGAAATTTATTTTTTTCTAAGAATAAGATAAATTTGATGTTTACATGGATATTTCTCCTCCTCGTATTTTACAAGATCAAAGATACTAAATTATCAGATTAAAAGTGCATCAGTATTCCATTTATTACTTTGATATATAAATATTACTCTGTTGTAGCTTTTCTTTAAATTATTCAAGTAATGACTAAGACGTTTTTCGTTACCCATACAAAAGAATCGAAATAGTTGAAGTTATTTGGTACATTATTTTCAAAAACTGCCACAAAACATTCCTGTTTTGGACTATGACATTTAAAAAGTAACATTATTATATGAAAACATATGGATGAAATGAATATGAGAGAATGTATAATTGGTTATTATAATTGGATGTTATTGTTGTAGATGTAGATGTAGAAAAATGTTTCTTCATCTGTTAATAAGTGCTTCTTATGAATGATTTGATTTAGGACTTTACATTTTTATCATCACTTAATAACGAACTTTATTTACATTGTCATATTCATTTGAACAACTTCTAAGTTTGTGGATAATTTCCTATCCACACAAATATCTGTCATAAATGGTTTTCAAAGAGTCCAAAGGAATTTATATATCCAAACTCTGCTATATGTACCAGAAACAGTATTGGGACAAATATTTCCAAATATCTGTATTTAGGATAGCCGTGCTACTTCAAAACAAATCAATCCATTAACGAGGCTGATGGCTTTTCTAAGTCTCATTGTTTATGTGTAGTTTTTACTGTTAAATGTTATGATATCGTCTTGGTACTGTTTTGTGCTCGTCTTTCTTGTCCCTTTGGTGTCACTTGCTGTACTTCACAAATGTGTGATTCGGGACTCACTGAAGAGGGCTGAGTACCCGAAACGTGCATGTCTGGTCCATGCAGCACATTTATCTGTTTATAAATGATGATATTGAATTTGACGTTTAACATTTGCACTACTTGGTGAGTGTCACTGCTGGTGGACCAGGAGTCCCCAAAGGCACATGTAGCCAAGTTCGATCAACTTCGGTTGATCGTCTGTCTCTTCTACGCATTCAAAAATTTATGTTACCAACATTCTTGAAATTTCTAAAACGTTGGTCCTGTAGCATCATATCTACTTCTTTCGGTACATTTTGGACATAATAATTTTCACCCTCTTTGGCCATATAACATTGTTTAGACTGATGATCACTGACGAGGTTTAAGCACCCCAAACGTGCATGTCTGGTCCATACTGCAAATTTATCTGTTCTTAAATGATGTTATTCAATTTGAAGAAGTTTAACATTTGTAATGGGTACTGCAACCGAGTCTTGTTGGAGATCCCCTAATTTCTTTCGAAACAAATTAATTAATTCATCCATGTGTTACATGTAGTTTGTAATTACCTAATTCACCGGCTAACTTTTCATCCTCAGCTTCGGTAAAGGCCATGAGTTCTCCATTGTTTAGAGTATTGACGTCAACTCCATCTACTACAAGCTTTCCGTCATCACTGTCTGATCTGTAACAAAAAGTAAACGTCTTCAAATTGAATAGCATCATTTAAGAACAGATAAATTGGCAACATGGACCAGACATGCACGTTTCGAGTACTTAACCCTCGTCAGTGATCCTCAATTCTAAACAATGTAATATGCCCAAAAAAGTATGAAAGTTACTATGTCGAAAAAGCGTACCGAAAGACGTAGCAGGATGGGTGGGATATGATGCTACAGGACCCACGTTTTAGAAATTTCTAGAAATTTTGATAACAGAAATTTTAGAATGCGTTGAAGAAACGATCAATCGAAATTGATCGAACTTGGCTACATGTGCCCTCGGGGACTCCTGGCCCACCAGCAGTGACACTCACCAAGTGGTATAAATGTAAACGTCTTCAAATTGAATAGCATCATTTAAGAACAGAAAAAAAAGGCATTTTACTATGTACAAAACTGACATTACATCGGGATTTTTCCAACTCAATTTCTTTTATTTCTATATAGTGTTCCAGTATATCAAAACTGAACGAAGAAAGGACTGAATTTCCGACATGACTCCGTTACAGCACCCACAGCAAAACAACGAAATCCCCCTATTTGACAACACAAAGTACAAGAGATGCAATTTTCATTGTGACGAACTTCGCACTTCGAACTTCGAACTTCGTACTTCGCACTTCGAACATCGAAGAATCAGTGGAGTAGCTGCCATTCACATATTTACTCATAAGCGGAGTCATCTATATCTTGATAAGAATACTCAATGGAATTAGTATATTGGAC
>VSWD01000001.1:23440573-23519678 GCA_033119305.1 Pinctada imbricata | reverse complement strand
AATGGTTGAGAATCTGATTAACAGAATGAAAATGATAAATGGGTATCAGAATTAAACAGTGGGCAAAATAATTATGAACTTGCACGCTAGTTCATTTTTGCGCCCGCCTGGGGCTGGAGGTACAGCAAAACCAATAGCGTCATCACATAGAGGATACCCAAATTAGTCAGAATCCACATCTCGTTAACCTGTGGCACACCTGGCACCTGAGATAATCACCTTAATTACAAAAAAATCCCGCGGGAAATTTAAAAATCCTGCGGGAATTCTCAAAATCCTGCGGGAATTATCAAAATCCTGCGGGAAATTGATGAATTCCTGCAGGAAATTTTTTTTTCCTGCGGGAGGAAAAAAATCCCGCAGGAATTTTTTTTAAAGAAAATTCCTGCAGGAGAAAAAAATTCCCGCAGGATTTTTTCTTTAAAAAATCTTGATTATGGTGTTCCTGCGGGAAAAATAAAAATCCTGCAGGAAAAATTTTGTACTTAGAAAATTCCTGCGGGATATTTTTTTCCCGCAGGATTTTTCAGTATATTAAAAATTCCAGCAGGAATTTTTTATTCTGATAAAAATCCCGCAGGAAATTTTTTTAAATTTCTCAAAAATTCCTGCAAGATTTTTTTCAAATCTTTATTTCTTAAATATGTATGAAAATAAGATAAAAAAGTAGCAAATTTTCACATTGTATCTTAAATTTCTACAATCCTTGATTATCTTGGGTACAATGAAGCATTATTTGCTTTCGAATGTTAGTAATATGTAATATTCCAATCTGTCTGATATGTCCAATTACTAATTAAAAGTAAGACAAAATTATAGCTATTACACAGTGGTACCATTATTATGATGTAATATGAAGTTGACATCTGTGAAGAAAAAAATAGTTAAATACTATATGCCAAAAATCATTCCAAGGAATGCATGTGTCGCCTGCGAAACGGTGACACTTAGGAATCACTTTTATATAGGGTGTGACATCCAAGTGTGACAGACAGACGGACAGACATACAACGGAAAAAGTTATCCCCAAGTGTCGCTATGGTGCAGGCGACACAAAAATGTACCCTAAATGTTCATTTAGTTCTATCAAAAGTAAGGGGGAAAAAACAGACAACAAGGTTTAAAATATTGGAATTTTTTGTAGGAAAAGCTATGATAATAACTTATAAAAGGCTGATTCTTTTATGAAGATTGTGACAGAATTCATAAAGAAAATATTCATAGACACATGATCATGATGATAGAGTTGTCAGTTTTGAAAATAAAAATGTATGTGTTAAAAATTTCAAACTTAAATTACTTTAAGGATATGCATTACCATGATTACGGTGAATGAAGGTTATAGGTACAAAAAATCCAATGTTTAAGCGCTTAAACACACAATACAGTATTGTCCATGGATTCCGAGTCAAAATCAAAACAATTGAGCGAAAATGGGTATCAACTAGACTCCCCTCCTTAATCTGCTACTGGTTGAAAAAAATAAGGCTAAAGTTAATCTCTGAAGAGGATACTAGTGATGCGAACTGAACATTACACTAAAACATGCAGATACATAGTGATGTGAAATATGGTGTATTACTGTGATATTATCAAAGTATCATACATGTTTGTATGTCAAGTAAAAAGGTTAGAGAGAAATTTGAATCTTGTAGGTAGACCTCCAGTACTTTATTGTAGCACTATTGAGATCATTCTGTAGGTATAAACAGCAAAATAAACTGATGCTTTAAAAAAAAAAATTCTTGAATAATTTGCAAATGTGATGAATAATGTGACACCTAGATGAACATACAGCTTCTAAAATTTTGAATTTACTTGTGGAACAAATGTCAACCTATACTACACATGTTTGCTACACTACTGGTAGCATCATCTTCCTTTTTTTCTTTTTTCTTCTCAGCTCGCTTTGTCATCCAACAATTCGTTCCGTATGATTATCATCAGTAAGTATTTCCCCCTGCTATTCGGAGAACCAAATGGGTGTAAAAGAAGAGAAAAGAAATGCAGAATTCCCTTTTTATATCAGTCAGAGCGGATCCAGAGAGGGGGGATGAAAGGATAGTCTGGCCTACTCGAGGCAGTAGCGGAATCAGGGGGTGCAGAGGGGGCGTCCGCCCCCCCCCCCCCGGCACTGGCCCAAAATTTTCCCAAAATACTGGTACTGGCCCATTTACAATAAAAATAAGTAAAATCGTCCCTTAACCCCCCCCCCGAAAAAGGGGGCGCTGGATCCGCCTCTGAGAGGTACTAAATACCGACTCATTATCGATAGGGGAGTCAATGGAGTCAGAAAAGGAGGTGAGAACTCGGGTTTCTATCGAAACGAAAGGAGACGTTTCTCCCTCTGATTCAATGAACAAAAAACGGTTCACGGGGGTTCAGGGAAGGCTTCCGCCCCCTTGGCACTGACTCAAAAAAGGAAGCGCTGGATCCGCCACTGAAAGAGGGGTTCAAAAGAAAAGGCGAAAAACAATGAAAACGGACGGCAGTGCCGCAAGGAAACGCAAGGGCGGATTTAGGGGGTGGGGGTTCGGGAACCATCACCCCTCCCCTCCCCCCCACACCCCACTCCCCGGTTTCCGATTTTATTCGGTAACATGACCTCTCGAAAAAAAAAACCTGTAAACGTAGTAAAGATTGCTTCATGTCCACCAGAATTCACCATTTTGAAACAAAATTTACAAATTTTTTTCTGATATATATTCCATCGCATATCGATTCGATACCGTATCAATTGGAGTACATTTGTATTTTTGGATATTTGCAGACAATCGCAAAGTTTTGTAATGTAAGTCGCTGAGGGGGTTTCTGTTTATTATGCCCGAAAATTGGTCATTATTCCAAGTAGTTTTTGTATCTTTTATCTCAATTTTTAAAGCATTCAATTTTTCAAAGCTTATAAATCCTTCTCATACACCCCCTTTTTTGGTACTTTTATCGTCCTTTTTTTATTTTTCCTTTTTTTTTTTTTTTTTTTTTTTGGTGGTATTTTTGCATTACATACAGTTAGACAATGCATATACAACACATGAGACATCAACACTTGTACACCATTCACACATCTTTCATATTTTTATATCAATCTAATAGTATCAGTGTATCAGGAGAGTTTTCCCCCATTTCTTAAAAAAAAATATGAGAGAGTGCATCCCTCATTCCAGAAAACTCCCGATTTTAATGCATTTTTCAAAATTTCCTCGTGTTTCATTCGAACTCAATACAACGATCGCTGAACAAAGTGCGAGCGGTCGATTTGAAAGAACTTATACAATATCGTACATATAAGTATATATAAAGTTTTCTTCATCTTAGATACAGTTCATCGTCTGCTTACACCGAATCATATGCTTTATCCTATCTAAATTCACCTCAAATACGCTCCATTGGTCATGCAAAGCAATTTTATTTTTTTTCTTCTTCATATTTTTCTCGGGGGGGGGGGTTCTTGGTACAATCCTTCTCTTGACCACATTGAAAACACCCTGGCTACGCCTCTGCAAGCAATAAAGGACAAATCATTTTATTTAAAAATCTTTATTAACCAGATCGAATTAAACCCAAATTGAAACTCGTTCTATATGTTTGAGAGGGGATCGACCCTTACTTTGTCACATAATGGGCTGGATATTCAAGAAGAAAAGGAGAAAATATGCTCCAGATTGCACCAATTCATTCCAATTTTTCTCAAAAATTTTTCCTTACTTTGTCACTAAATTTAGTGAAAAAATGGTCTATAAGAAAAGGAGAAAATATGCTCTAGATTTCACCATTTTATTCCATTTTTCAGAAATCTCCGGGGGAGCCCCCCCCCCGGACCTCCCACCTACAGGAGGGGGGACCCCCTTCCGTACCCACCCCCGCTCGGTGTGCCTCGATACAACCCCACCCCACCCCCCGCTTCCCACTCTGGATCCGCCCTGAAACGATCTAGTGGTACGTAGTTTCTCGGTAACAAGATTTTAAAAACTCTCTCTCTCTCTCGTTGTGCAGGTACTAGCACAGTTACACTAGCCTGTCTGCCAGGAGTACCTGTACCTATCATTTGCCCAGAAAGTTAAAAAAAAAAAAAAAAGGAAGGGCATAAGACGGATTTGATTTTTGCAGCTTTGGGAGAGGTTTCCGTAGCCGCGGAAAAATTTTACGGGCAAATAATGAACAGAAAACCTCCTCTGCGACTTACATTTAAAAAAAAAATATCGTGATTACTGATTCTGGACTTACAAAATACAAACAAGTACATGTACATATGTATATCGAATATATATTATGTTCCCTTTACACGATTCAATACAATATCGAATCGACATATAATAACTTCTACAGATACAAATGTTCGTCCCCGAAAAAGAAGGTAGGTAACTCTTTTCACATACTGAAAATTGATTATAAAATTGAAGTCTTAAGGTCAAACTTGCACTTAGATCAAGGTTAAGTGCAGTCTATCAATCTCATTCAATAAAGGTCAAGAAACTATTTACGTCCAACCTCTCTGACTGCTCATATTTCGTTAGCGATCGTCGTGTCTTCACGAAAAATGTCTTAATTAAGTGAACCCCCCCCCAATTCTTTAAGCACTGCTGAGGAACACGCCCTTCCATCGTGATGAATCCGCCACTGCAATATATTTTCAATTCAATTCTTTATTATCTTATGCCATATGACACATTGATATACATATAAACATTCAAATAAACATGTGACAGGACATAGTCAAAAAAGTGTTCAGATAATGTATGAATGACTCTCACACACACATATATACATAAATAATGTCAAAATATAATCTATAGAGCGTATATACTGAATAAGGAACAAGTACTCTGTATTTCACTGATATAATCATATATTGTCTAGGACATGTAATGTGAAAAGTAAAATAATATTCATGGAGGCATAATATTACAAGTATTTGACAAAAGAAAGAAATATTTCTGGTTGACAGCAGTGTTCATTTTATGATGAAATCGGAGAGTGATACATTTAACATCAATTTATCTCAAAGATCTTCTTTTAAAAGCAAAATATAAAAATTTACCTAAGTTGTTCAGTTCCTTATTATTGGGAGTGCTTAGCAACATAATTAGTTTAAAAATAGTCGGTCTGGTATAATAAAATTGTTTAATATATTTCTGTCTTAAATCATTATATCTAGTACATTTTAGAACAAAATGAAATTCATTTTCTACCTCGTTCGATGAACAATACATACAAATTCTGCTATTTCTATCTGTTCCGACATACCTCCCTTCCTCAATATGTAAATTATGGCTAGATAGTCTGAGACGCGTAATACATTTCCTAAAAATTTCGTCATTCGGTTTATTCAGATAAGTTTGCATACAAAAATTATCCACTAAATGTTGGTATATTATACCTTTTGATGAATTACAAACCTCAGCCATAATATTTTGTTTGAAATTATCATATACTCTTTGTTCTATCATTTTATATAAGGTTTTGCTAGGAATATCGTTATTATGAGTCCAAACATGTGATAATCCTAATTTTTGCAATTCAGTCTTTATATTGACTATCCAAATGTCGTCTAAATCTATTCTTTCTTGCAAACACGATTTTAATATACAGTTTGTGGAATCTCTAAGTTTAATCCAATATTTGAAAATGCGTAATTTTCTGGTAATAATGAATGGAACTCTACCTAATTCTAGATAAACGAAGCTACTATTAGTACTCTTTTTAACCCCTAGAATTCTTTTACAAAAATTTAAATGCAATTTTTCAATCTCTTGAGCTTTATGAAATCCCCAAACTTCAGAGCTATAGTTCAAAACACTGGCAACAAAAGTATCAAAAACTGAACATAATGTTTCAATATTAAATGCATGATTACGAAATTTATTCAATATTGCAAAATACGCTTTACGGCCTTGTTCCGTGAAGTGCTTTTGAGTTTCATTAAATTTTCCATTAAAGTTGAAAACCATCCCGAGATAGTTAAATTGATTCACAATTTGTAAGTCTACACCTTTATAATGCCATTTTTCATTTGACTTAATTGTACCCCCGTTTCTGAATACTACAATCTTGGTTTTCTCTGTATTTAACGTTAAATTCCAATTATCATTATATTTCTGTAATGAGTCTAAAAGTTGCTGTAGATGCTCGGGTGAATGTGCGAATAGGACCATATCATCTGCGTACATGAGCAAGAACAAATTAATTAAGCTTAGTTCAATTGAAGGGCAATTTTCTTTTAAAAAGTGCATCTCACAATCATTGACAAATAAGGAATACATTATCGGTGACAAGACCTCACCCTGAAATAAGCCGATTCTGTTACTAAAGTATTCAGATAAGAACCCTTTAAATTTTACACAGGATTTTACATTTTCGTATAAAGAACGGATAATTTGAAGCATCTTCCCAGTGATTCCTTGTTTTATCAATTTAAACCATAATTTTGATCTATCAATCAAGTCGAATGCTTTCTTGTAGTCGACAAAACAGCAGTAGAGACGCCCTCCCCGTTTATTTAAAGATTTATTTATTAAGGATTGTAAAATAAATATAGCATCTACTGTAGAGTGATTTTGTTTGAAACCAAATTGCGCATCCGTAATAACATTATTTTCTTTATCCCAACTGAGTAACCTGCTATTTAGAACTGATGTAAAGAGTTTGCCCATACAGCTTACAAGAGTTATCCCCCTGTAATTATTCGTATCGTTAACGTCCCCCTTTTTATGTAAAGGTACTATACATCCCTCAGCCCATGATTCAGGAAATATGCCTGTGTTAAAAACCATGTTAAACAATTTTTCAATGAAAGGCACAATGAAATTTTTACACTCTATAAACAATTCATTTACAATGCAATCCTCATTACAACTTTTATTACGTTTTAGATTACCTATTGCTTTACATATTTCATCCTGGGTAATAACACTGTCTAATTCATCAAAAATACATGTATCTACACTGTTAGCAAACCCTGGTTCAACTCCCTCCAAATCAGCCTGCATGTTACTTAAATTTCTGAAATGCTCGACAAACTGATCCATAGAAATATCTGTGTGTGCTTTGGAGCTACTATTACGTTTTGAAAAGATCTTGTAAAATTCTTTAGGATTATGTCTTTTCAGATAACTCATCATGTTACCTTCATATCTTTTATACTGCCTTTTCATTCTAAATTCAAACTTTTTATATTTACTTTTCTTTTCAATTAAAATTCCATGATTTTCACGTGATTTGCACCTATTAAAGTTTTGAAGTGCTTCTTTATATTCTTTGAATTTTTTCTTACATTGGTCATTGAACCATGGTTTACTCACACTTTCCTTCTTATGTAAATTTGATCTATTTGATACTGCAGTTTTGACATCACAACATGGTAAAACACACTCATTGATAATATTACAAAAATTTTTCACACAGTCGTTCATATCTGATTGACTTAATATTGTGACATTAATTGACTCTAACAATCGATCTACATTCATTTCAAGATTATTAACAGCCGTTCTGGTATTTTCTGTGTTCCATACAACTGATATACTTTTCTTTCTTCCAATATTACCCGTATCTATAGAAAAACTTGAGTCAATACATCGAAATTTCAAAGAAAAATGTAATGGAGAATGGTCTGAAAACTCTGTAAAATTTCCTGAACAAAAATCATATATATCCGTAAAATTTTCTGATTTTGTTACCAAATAATCAATCAAGCTAAGTCCGTTTGTCCCACAGAAAGTGAAATTCCCGTTTTGATCATTTAAATGTCTACCGTTAACAATTTTCAGTCCAGAGGACTTACATAATGACAGTAATCTATGACCAAATGTATTAATACCCTTATCCATATTATTACGTTGTGTATAATGATCGTCACTTACATAATCTATACCTCTCAACAGATCTGTTAGATTAGAATCCAATGAATCGTTTGTTATATAGTCTGGCCTTTCCCCAGTTCTAGAATTAAGGTCGCCTACTATAAACACTTTCCCCATATTTTGATATTTGATAATAGTTTGCTCTAACTCGTAAAATAAATCAACATCGTCATCTACATCATTTCGATAAAATACGCTGTTTACTGGTGGCATATAACAAAATGCAAAATATTTATAGTTTCCATTATCATTCAGTTTTAACCATATAATGCTGTCGTATATGTTTTCAACTACTTCTATTTTTCCAGCAAGTTTTGATCTGACATATATAACAATACCCCCGCCTCTACATCTACGTCGTGGGTATACATATTTACAATAATCATCTATACCTAAATCTTCATTATCACATGTTATCCAACATTCACTCAAAAATATGATATCATGTTTAACAATAAATGATAGAAAAACATCATCATGAAGTTTATCATGTAGCCCTTTTCCAATATTCCATGCAATTACGCTAATGTCTTCATAATAGCATGTTTCACCCCCCGCATTCCCCTATGCTGGTATAAGGCGATCACCAGGGACCTGACCGGTTACTGTCTGTCTACCATTCTGCGTACTTCCGCTCTGTGTATGTCCGTTTGCGTCCAATGTAGAATCACTGAAAGAACGTCCGTTATTTACACTTCCGTTCTGCGCTAGTCTGTTTCCGTTATCAATACTTCCGTTTTGCATATGTCCGTGTCTATAATAGGTATTTGTACGCCGATTTTGTCCATTGCCGCTTACTCGCATGCCCTCATTACGACTTCCTGTGTGTTCACGTACTTGAAAGCCCCGATATTGCGACTGACTGTGTCCGCTTGGGCCCTCGTCCATCCTCTCTCCATCGTGACTGTCATCGTACAATGCGCCGTTAACATACAGCTTGTCTCGCACTAATTTCACATTTGCGGATCTATCGCGCCTTTTGATTCTCTTCATGACGGGATAAAGCATCTTTCTGCGATCCTCTATGACTGCCGGAAATTGCTCATTAATTCCGAAGTTACTTCCCTTTAGCTTGTAGGCATTGCGTTTCACGAATGCTATTGAATGTAAGATATGTTGGAATATGTAGAATTTTGTCAATGTTGTGAATTCTGTAGATTTTGCATTTTTTAATGCTTATCCGTTTTTGCTGGTCTGTTCTAAATAAAAAAAAAAAATCTGAAACCGAGATGGGAGGAATCTCCCGTCCATCCTTGAGTTGTTGTTCTGATCCCCGTACCTTTTACATGTTTTGTAAATCATGTCATGTTTATTTATTTATTTATTTATTTATTTATTTATTTATTTATTTATTTATTTATTTATTTTTACAACACAGCCGTTTGATATATAAATACAATAAAACCACTATATTTTTCTGTACGTTTCGGCCAACGGCCATTCCTCAGCGCCCAAATCAGTCCATGGCATGAAAATATTGTGAGTTTCGAAGTATATGTAAATAAGGAAATATTGCTTTGCTGTTAAACGTGCATATTAGATGGCTTCCTTCGTTGGGACGGAATATAGCTTTATCAAATGTTCGTGAAAAGGATAGACATTTGCAGCTTTTAATAATATAAAATGGTGAAGTCGGTGTACATATGGTGAAATCTTCCTGTTGGCGGTTATTTTTTTCGGTGCTTGACCCCCCCCCCCCCCTCCCCCCCCCCAAAAATAGAAAATCTCCAAATCCAATCAATGCGTATTTCACGGCGTTCTCGCTGTTTTCGATTATGACTTTCAGGTTTTATTCTTATACATGTATACGCTGAAGGTCGCATTTTCCTCCAGAAGCAAACGATATACAGTGATGATTCGTTAGTCCGGAATTCGTTACTCCGGAAAATTCGTTACTCCGGACGATATCTAAGGGAACAAACGTGCATAGTGCAAAAATGATCCGATAATCCGGAAATCCGCGTTCCGGATCCGGACGGTAGTTTTCGGGAACGGACGTGCGGATCATATCATATTTTGTCCCGTTAGTCCGGACGATATAAACAACTACGGACGTGTTTTCATAACAATTAATTTTTACCTGGAGAAATCTACACGGACGTGTTTTCATAACAATTAATTTTTACCTTGAGAAATCTACACGGACATGTTTTCATAAAATCAATTTTTACCAGGAGAAATTAACCGGAAACCGGCAGGTTAATTAGGCGATGGGATACGCAGCACTAGTCGCGGCTTGGGGTACGTGTACTTACGTGGTTATCAAATCTATGCATTAAAAGTCTTAATTAATTGTTCGCTTCTTTGGTCACTTTCTTAAATCTTATCGTGACATTTTTCAGCTTGTAGCGTTCAATCATTATTTTGAACAGATGCACGCCCTAAAATAATTTCAAATTAAAGTTAATATTTTTAATTTCACGACGAAGATGAGAGTGAACAACTAGGATATTGAGGGCTTGTTTTTAGTTAAAAGAGAATCGAAAACGGCCGTCAACTGCTATTGACAGACGAAGATTTCCGTATTTTTCAGGAAGAAAAGTGGTACGTTTAGGTAGGTATTGGTAAGTATCGGCGCCCGCGGAACCTAGATGTTTAGATAAAATTTTATTAAAATTTTAAAGATTAAAGTAACTCTCTATCCCCCAATAAAACTGATTGATGTCAGCGTAATAAAACGGAGGCCTCCCTCCACTTTTGTTTGATCTTTATTCTTGTGCATTTTGTTCTATTCATTTCTTTGAATTTGATTAGAATTATAAAGAAATAAAACTACTTGTATATTTATTTTCAATGATGAGAAAAGTATTGACTTCAAGATTATTTACTAATACAAAAAAGCGAAGACAAAATTCCGGCATCCGAACCACCTTCCCCTTTTCTAGTTTTTAGCGTTAATGCTTTAAATACATATCTAGAAACTTAGTAATCCATTATTATCAAGAAATAAGCATTTAATGAAATTATCTATGATGAGAAAGTATTTGTTTACAAGACAATTTAACCGTACAAATACACGCACAAAAAGCAGCCGACCCTTCCCGCTATTCTTCGGAATTTCGCGCTCAAGTTTTGACATTTCTAACATGATTCAGTAATCCGGAAAATTCGTTAATCCGGACGAATTCCTCGGGAACCCATTCGTCCGGACTAACGAATCATCACTGTACATGTACATGAACAGAAGATGTACAAGCACTGGTCACCGAAAAACGGGTACATTCAAGACAAGACGGGGGAGGTGGTCCAACTCATAATTGTCAGAAAATTATTTACAAAAAAATATATAAATGGAGGAAGTATTTATGTTAAATTCTTCTTGAATTGCTCTAATCATTATCGATCCCGTATCCTAATAACGGAAGGGGAAAAGGGGGGGGGGGGGGTCCAGTTAATTATTTATGGTATTTGCCATTCTTTCTCCTTTTTATGTTTTATTCTAGTATACCTTTCTGTCAAAGTCAGTGGCGGATCCAGCGCCCCCTTTGCCGGGGGGTCAAGGGGCGAATTTTGCCGACTTTTACTGAAAATGGGCCAAAATATACCTGTTTTTGGAAAATTTTGGGTCAGTGCCGGGGGGGGGGGGGGGGGGGCGGACGCCCCCTCCGCACCCCCCTGAATCCGCCACTGAAAGTCATATACTGGACCCTTCCCCCTTCTTATAAAGGGCTGGAACCCCCTCTCCCGGAAAAATCTCTAGATCTAACCATGATATATATTGACATACATATATAATGGTTTACAATCAATCAATCAATCAATCAATCAATCATTCAATCAATCAATCAATATTTTGAATGATTACATGTAGTAGATTAGTAGGAAGCTCTCCAACAACCCCTCAAGAAATCTTGATTGTCAGTCTTCGGGAAAAATTTCACCTTTCGTTGTTATCTAGAATTTCTGAAGATATAAAGGGCATATATACATTTTAGGAGAGAATCAGATAATATTGTTAAGTTTTTTTTTTTAAAGAGGCAGATCCAAAAGCCCGAACCCCCGACTTTAAGGGAGAGTATAATGACCAGAACTGTATATTGTCATCAAGGGGTTGACACTTGGTGGTTACGTAATATACACATTCCTTGAATTTACCCCGAGGCGTGTTTCATTGCGCAATCTCTACCCCTATGCCGCAGGGGTGTCACGCATCGCTTCAGGCCCGCTGATAACACGACTTGGAGGAATGTTGAAGAGGTTCGGTGAAAGACATCTAAAGAGGATGGGGGGGGGGGGGGGGGCTTTCGATTGGATTTCGGAAATATTGTCATTCTAATTAATTAGATTGGATATAATGTTTGATTAATAAGGAACATAGAAAAAATCATGGAGTCTATACGGGAAAGATCTGTATAATATCATAACCGAATGAAACTCACTCTCTCTCTCTCTCTCTCTCTCTCTCTCTCTCTCTCATTTTAAAGCATTTTCATAAAATAACGATGTGGTCTAATTATGATGTACTAGTATATACGATGATGAGGCAGCCATGACACCGATTTTCGAGCATTTTTCTGAATACTGAGATAAACTGTTTGATGATATACATTTGTACATGTATTTACATACGCTCGCTATTTCAAATTTTGAATTAAGGGCATGGGCGGATCCAGATTTTTTTTTCAGGGTTGGCCCTAAAATCCGACTTAAAAAAAAGCCAGAAATTAAGTCTTTGATTAAAGATTTGTCAGTGTTTCTAATTCATTTAGAAATAAAACATATGATTGGCGATAACATGTGAATCAATGGCGAGTGAAAGCGATCCAGCGATTTTTTTTCAGAATTGGAATATTCTAATATACCTAATACAGGAGCATATAAATGGGACACTGTGAATTACACCGGCTTCTTTAAAAAGCAAAATTTGAAGAAAAATATATTGGCAGTTTATTGATTCTTGCCCCCTCCCCCCCCCCCCAATCGAACGGCAGTCTGAGATACTAATAAACTCAGCGGGATTTCTTTATTGTTGTGATTAGAATGGTCAGTGTCACAACAGGACTTATCAATAAAATAATAATAGGAAAGTAGCGCATATTAGAGCATCAATTGTCGATTTATCCCCGGGTATCACGTATATTTCCCTTCATTGCCAAACGTTTTTGCCAACCAGCCTTGTTTTCGCGAGACCCCTGACGTCACGGCGAACATCCCTATTAGAGCCTTTTTCGGTTTCATGACTCTCTGTGTCGCTGACCAAGGTGTAATGCATATTGGTTATAAATAGGAAAGTTATAAAGTTCTGGCAAGCGGAAGCGAGCCAGAGAAAAATTTTGAAATGCTGACGGCAAAATATTATCAAAATGAAAGATTTCCAATACAAATTCATATTATATTTTTCAAATGTTATGACAACAAAATGGGAATCGGGACTTAATCTTATAAAATATGTATATTTAAAAGAAAAAAATTAACTATGCTTCGAATATTCTAGGGGGGGGGGATTCCGGACCCCATTCTCTGGATCCGCGCTTGGAGGGATCATAATACATGCAAATAAAAGTTCGTATATGTCATACATGTATGTCATAGATAAATGCAGGTCAAAATAGACTATTGCATGCATGGAGTGGTCAGACTGTGGAGAGTTTCCCTTTGACTCAAAATAAATAATCGGATGGCTGTCTCGGGTATCTTGAATAATTGTTTTGTGTTTTACGATTTGGGACGTAGCAATTTACCTTTTTTCAGAGAAAGGAAGACTTGGGGGCATTTTCATAGTGCGGACAGTTAGGTTGGATAATTTTTTCTCTCTAACCATGCTTACCCGGTTGTATTAAATCTCGAGAAGGATTTTTTGTTTGCAAAAAGGTATACCCCCTTCCCTCCCCTAAAAATCAAATCGTTGCTACACTATCTTATAAACTTAAAGTGTATTATATATAAGATCATTACATAAGCTTTAAAATAATAATCCGCAAATGCATGATTTTGCTTTTTTAAAATACTGTTTTTAAAAATGAAATTTTGAATGACTCAGAAAGGAATACATAGTCTGATTAACTAATTTTTATGGTGGCAGAAAGTCTTGTGTAAAGCATATAATATAGCGTGTGTTGAGGGAAAATTTCTAAATCACATATGTATCAATGAAAAAATCTATATGCAAAACATTGTTCATAATAATAGTTTAGAATTTGATGTTATATCCACAAATCTCTCTCTCTCTCTCTCTCTCTCTCTCTCTCTCTCTCTCTCTCTCTGCGGATGTGCAATGAATGCATCAAACGGTCCTTGTCGCCTTGAAGATAATTAACAATTCACTGAAAGCTTTCGTACATGTATATACCGTCCATCCACAGGGATTTATCGCGCTTCCCGGTTGCTTGATGGACTAAGGGTTATACATACATACATGTAACCCATTGTACGTACTTCAAGCAATCGAGAAGCGCGATGAATCCCTGTGCGCCCATCTAATGTACGTCCGCATAATGTACTGTACACACCAAAATACAAACATGTATTAAAGTAACAGAAAGAAAGAAAGAAAAGAGAAAAGCAAATTTATAGATGAGATTGTACAAAAGAGTCCATTGCGTGTATATTCTTTAAGGAGTCTGAATTTTCATTCATACATAAAATATGTACTCGTCCCGATACAGGAGAGAATCCAGAACTTCAACTGCCTGGGGCTCAAACTCAGGCTCTTAAATTTGGAGGGATGACTTGCGAGGCCCGAAGAGTCGTTCGGGGGTTCGGGGTGCCCCCCCCCCCCCCCCCGAAAAAAATGAATGGGGCAGACGTGTATATGAATTGAATCTAAAAGTTATCATATCAATCATTTTAACATTTTCTCAATATCAATGTAACTTCAAATTCTCTTCGGTAATGGACGGTTCAAGAAATTTGACCAAGGGTTAAGCCAATATTGAGAGATTCCGATTTTAATTTTGAAAAAAAAATGAATAAAAACCCGAAACTCCGCAAATTGCATATGGAGGGGGATTAGGGTCACAATGCTATTTGACTTGCTTACATGCTTCATGCTATGTTGCTTCATTCAATGTTTGATTATTCCATGTTCATTTGTCTTGCTTTCATTTCAAATCGACTTTATCTTTCTTCTTTGTGTAATTTTGCTTCCCTGCATTTTACATTTGTCCTTCGTCAATGCATAACTGTCATTATACCATGCGTTCTGACATCCTTCTTACTGCCATTATTCTTTCGTCTTAATGCTATTATTGCTTCGTCAATGCTAACTTCAATTTTGATACCAGATGGCGCTTCGCGCGACCGCATGTGCCCGTTCCTTGAAATGAACTTTGAAACATCCCCTGTCGTTAGAAATTTCTTTTAAATTCTACTACAGTATCGTTCGGAACGTAATTATATTATCGCACGAGGACAGAAGTAGATTGGTTGTATAAATATTTGAAAAATATTATGAATTAATTAGTAAATATTTGATTTTGTATGCATCAGATTTTTGTAAGTTTTAACACTATAAAATACCTAGGATTCTGAAGAACCTCGTGGCGTAGTGGTTAGCACCGTAGACAGTATCCTCTGTTTTTAAACCTTTCCGAGTGGGTTCGAATCCCGGACGAGGATACATTTTTTCCCATTGTTAATTTTATGTATGATGTAATTTGTCCATCTGCCCAGAAGAGGATGTAGGAAAAAGTTGGGGGTACTTATAAAATGTTTTTGCCCGTCAATGTCGTTTTTGTACCATAAATAGGATGATTCTTGCATAAAAAGATAAAACTTCTATAATAATTGAATTTGAAGTATGGACTTGTTCAAGGTCAATCCTTGCAAGCATCACACGCTTGGATTTCAATCTTAACCTTGATCTTGGGTCGAACAACAGGGGCGGATTTAGGGGATGCTCCTGCACAGACCCAATATTTTCCCGGCAAAAACAGGTACATCAGTAAAATCAGTAGAATCGGCAAAATTCGCCCCTTGACCCCCGGCAAAGGGGACGCTGGATCCGCCACTGAACAACTGAGAAGAATCTGACAAGTTTGCCATATACCTTCCTTGCGCTCCTAACACGGAGTATAGGAACACAATAATGGTGTAAATTTTGGCGATTGTTGAAAAAGGCTGTGAATTTTGTGCCACTTTCCTGAGCAGGCGTAGTCCTGGACCAACGGCGTAGCTCTGCCTGAAAAGTGGAGGGGCACAACATCCCAAAATTTCTAACAAGCAAAAAAAAGAAGAAGAAAAAAAAAAAAAACAATACATAAATAAAAAAAAAAAGAATAAATAAATAAATAATAATAATAAAAAGCAACAACAAGGGGGGGGGGAGAATAAAAAAATATGGGGTTTCATGTTCTGTTTGCACAAAATTTAACATTTCTGGTGCAATTCTAAATTTTGAGTACATGAATTTATAAATCATTAAATGTCTGGCGAGCGGTACCAAGCCAGGAATTATTTTTAGCAAAATATTGACTTATCAGAAAATACCCTCTATACCCTCTGTCATTACATGTAATAATATTCTATACAGATTGAGTTAAATGTGTTCATGTACATGGATAAAGTAATATGTATAAAGGATGGATCAGAATAGCTCAATTATTCAGAAAGTCTATAAAGAACTGGCGAGAAGATGCACGGCCCCGCCCCCCCCCCCCTCCCCCCCCCCCTTTCTCCTACGCTCTTGTCCAGGTCAGCGAGATGTCAAAAGGTAAATTTTTCAAGGTCAAAATTATGAAAGGAGACTAGAAACTGCATTATTGACTGAATCAATGGGGCCGGGGGATGTTGATCTCTAGGTTCGATCAGTGTAGGACGCGCGGCAGTTTCAAAGATCTTACTGGACTCAAGATCTATTATATGCTGTGCATCTCTGATCCTTCTCTATGTTTAAACATTTATGCTCCGCTTCCATCAGGTTCGATCAGTGTAGGACGCGCGGCAGTTTCAATTTATCTAGAATTTTTCGACATGAAATACCGCCTTTCCCACGATATCTCAGAAAAAATCTGACTTTTATATAATTTCCCACTCACAATTCAGAAAAAAAAAATTATGTAGCCGATGGGATTCGAACCCACGCGGAAAAAATGCAAAAAGTGCCTAGCACGCTGACCGCGGAGCCACGAAGTCATTACCATACTCATGTAAAACTTACAGATTTCAAAGCCCCAAATGGCTATTACTGTATCAATGAAAAAACAAACAAACAAAAGAGCCAAACAAACAGAAAAAGCTCAAGTATTTATCATTTAATGATTTCTTCTCTCTTTTTTGTTCAAATATTTCAATCGGCGTTTGCTTTTTTCCGCTATTTATAACTCATTTTTCCAAGTACTGCAACAGGGGACGTCTCAAAGTTCATTTCAAGGAACGGACACAAACGAGCGCCACCTGGTATCAAAATTGTGGTTAGCATTGACGAAACAATAATGACATTAGGACGAAAGAATGATTGCACAATGAAAGATGTCATAACGCATGGTAGAACGACAATTATGCATTGACGAAGGACAAATGTAAAATGCACGGAAGCAACATTGTATAAAGAAGAAAGACAAATGCAATAAAGTCAATTTGAAATGAAAGCAAGACAAATGAGCATGGGATAATCAAACATTGAATGAAGCAACATAGCATGAAGCATGTAAGCAAGTCAAATAGCATTGTGACCCTAATCCCCCTCCATAATTGCAAGGGCTAGATAAATTGCTATTCAAAATCGTGATTTGTCGCCGGGGTTCCCCCGCCCCCTAAACTCTCTACCAGCTGGGCTCGATCTGCCCTGGACCCAAATGGGCCTGAATTAAGCGCCCACTCGCATCTGTGAGTTGGGGGAGGGGATGGCAGTGGGGTAATTTTTTTTTTCCTCGGGGATCCCCCCGCCCCCATCTATCGGACTCCCGTATCTCCCTCGGGCCTTCGTGTTCTTGTTTTGCATGTCATCCCAAATCCCCGACAGTTTCTGGATCAGCACCCGTATCTCGCTATGAAAATCCCCTATAACTGCTAAGGCGAACATTTTTATTATGAACAAGAAACTACTCAAAACAGGTGAAGCTAGATCTATATTTAGACAAGGAAAACCCCGACCATGCCCAACAGAAAGAAAAAACGAAGAAACGATCATTACGATGAAAACAGGGTTAACTGAGTACTCACAATCATATTTACAAGAATTTGAAAGGTTTAATGATATGATTGTTGGGTGATGCCTTCGTTTCAGTATCAAGTAGGTAATGTTTTAGATGTAACTCGAATTGCCTCTGACTAATATATTAGCTGCAGCTGGTACGTTAAAAGCTGAACAGACCTGTTTTATTTTTTCCATTTTCTTAATTCAATTTCTATCAAATTGTAAGCAACCAACTTCAGTACTTTGCATATTTACCTAAGATAAAGCGATTATTGTATCATGGAGAAGGGGGGGGGGGAGCTATATGTGTAAGTGCAAATAAGCCCTTTTCACATAACTGCGGTCAAGTTGTTTTGGACGGCAAAATAAGTACTTTTCCCGCAATATGACATCAAGGACAATCAGTTTTTAACTGTGATGTAAAGAAAGTGGGTACTTGCCGTCCACAAAACACTAGTCACGCAGTAATGTGAAAAAGGCTTATAGGCCTATGATTATTTTTCAATTTTGAGTTGAAGTCTTCCATGCATGTTAAACCACTGGTACATGGGGGCAAAGATTTACAATAAATAGATCATTTTCAAATTACTGCTAGACTTGCATTTTAGACATTCCAAGACATCGCAACATTTGACATTATTTTTAGTAGTAAGTAGTACATATTAAAAAATATTGTAAAAAATTATATGATAATCATATGATGTCAAAACATATCTATAATTTTTGACATTATTTTTTTCTTTTTGACATCATAGATATGTTTTGACATCATAGTAAGAAATAATGTCAAATGTTGTGATGTTGGATCATGAAATGTATGAAATTCAAGTCTACCACGTTTATGTAAAAATCTTCTATTCATTGTCAAATGACCCCCAAGTGCGCATGATTTTAAATGCACGGAAGACTTCAATAATCAATGAATATTGAAAAATCCTATGATTTTCCTCTTAAACATTCCTATATTTGTCCTAAATTTTCACACACGATATACCTATTTTCCTATTATATTAAGTCCCTATGACCCATGATATACATACCTGATAGATCTCAAAACATTCAATAAATGAGGATTTGATCTAAATGAATTGTCGTTGCTGAACTTTCAATAAAATATTGGGCATAGTACAGTAATACTTTTATATCTGTATTTTAAATTCAGGATCGTGATATGAATCGTATCGTGTACATGTAAATATTGAAATACATATCATAATGTGGTCTAAGCATATCATTGCAGCCCTAACACAGTTTGGAATCGAATGGACTTACTAAAAGGTAATAATGGCACCAATGAAAATCAATTGGAGAAATTTATCATGTTTATTTCCTGTAGAATACTTTTTTGTGAGTATAATGTAAAATTTTACATCTTTAAACAAAAAATCCTGCAGGAGTTCTTTTTTTCACAAAAAATTTCCTGCAGGAATTTTTCTAAATAAATTTCCTGCAGGAATTTTTTCACAAAGCAGAATTTCCTGCGGGAAAAAATGTTCACATAATTTTTCCCGCAGGAATATTTTAAGTTCAAATTTTTCCTGCAGGATTTTTTTTCTCCCGCAGGATTTTACGTAAAAAAAAATTTCCTGCAGGAATTTTATTTTTCCTGCGGGAAAATTATTTTTCCTGCAGGATTATTTCTTGCAATTTTTCCTGCGGGATTTTGAAATATCCCGCAGGAATTCATCAATTTCCCGCAGGATTTTGATAATTCCCGCAGGATTTTTCAATTTCCCGCAGGAATTTTTAATTTCCCGCAGGATTTTTTTGCAATTAAGGTGAATATCTCAGGTACCAGGTGTGCTACAGGTTAACGAGATGCGGATTCCAACTATCTCAGGTACCCTCTATTCGATGACACTATTGGTTTTGCTGTACCTCCAGCCCCGGGCGGGCGCAAAAATGAACTAGCGCGCAAGTTCATAATTATTTTGCCCACTGTTATTATATGAATACTGGTAGTGAAAATTTACTTTAATAAAAATACAGTACTTCAAAAATGTATTTATGCTTTACATTTACTGATTTTATATTTTATAGTCATTTGCATATATGTTATCAGTAGCATGCCATGCCTTGATTAGTTGTGTACAGGTATTGGAGCACAAAATATGACGATGATATTCAAAGGTTGGTCACACTTGCATGTTCGTTGAAATAAAATACGGTTACCTCTACTGAGTATCTCCTGGCTCTCAATGGCCGGTGGTTTGGTTCACTTATAACTCGTCAGCGCACTGAAAGAAAGTACTTAAGTATTTAGATACATTGTAAATTAAAAAGGTCTACATGTATATATATAGTAACAAAATTATATGCACTACTACATGTACATCGGGATCAGATCTAGCTGTGACTCACGTTGGCCAAATACAGCGCATGCTCAGTAATAGAATGGCGCGTCTGTCAAATTTGAAAAGTAGAACTAAAAGATTTTAATGGGTTTTTTTTTCAAGATGTAGTCATGATACTGATAGTAGAACGAGGAACAAAGAGAGAGAAAGAGCTGTGTCATGTAAAACTATTTTTTGAAAACAAAGATAATGCCTGTCTTACCAACGATGATGGTATGGGTCATTGTCGCCGAATGTCCTGGCGGATTTTTTCATTCTCGTCATTGTTTTGTCTTTGATTTCATTCAGGTAACACAGGATCCCAATGCATGATAATATATCCTTTCAATCTCATAAATGTAGTATGACATCACAAACTTTGTTCTATTTAAAAACTCAATGAAATCCTCCATCCTTCAAAATTCAAACTGGGCTGCTATGTACACATCCATGGACGTAATTAACTGGCCGCGCACTCGAATGTGAACTGGGAACTTAATGTAGATCGAGGTGCGGCCCCACGCTGGGAGCAGCATCAAATTTCAGCAAATGCGCGATAGCTAGCTTGATAAACCATCGAGGTCGGTAAACATGTGTCACAGTCACTTAATTCCTATCACCGTGTTTTCTGCCAGTCTAGTTTTGGTTTTCTTTTCAACTTTTCCAGGTAACATTTGATTAATAGTTTCCGTAAAATCATGATATTAGTAAACGTTTCTATCCATGTATACGCGATCCAGCGTATCTCGTCGTGTAGTCTAGAACTTGTCAAAATAATGAATCCGATTTTGCACATAAAGATCTGAAAATAATCGACTCGTAACCCCTCCCCCCCCCCCCCCCTTCCGTCTTTTCATGGAATTTTCTGCTTCTTCTCCGTTGTCCAGCCTGGAAATGTTGTCGACTAGCTAATCTTCTTTCCCGTTGGTTTTGTATTTTTTTCATTCTCGTAATTAATGGGATGGTCAACTTGGTAACTAACAATTTTTTTTTTTCTGTTTTCAGCACACACCCCCCCCCCCCCTTTCCGTATCTCGTCGTGTAGAACTTGTCAAAATAATGAATCCGATTTTGCACATGAAGTTCTGAAAATAACCGACTCGTATCAACCCCCCTCCCTCGTTTTTTCAAGGAATTTTCTACGTTGCCCAACCTGGAAATTTTGTCAACTAGCTACCTCCTTCACGTTTTTTTTTTTCTTGTTTTGTTTTTTCTCTCCTTATAATTAATCGCCTAGGATTTGCCAAATGCCCTTCAGTTTTACGTATAATTTATTTTCAAAATCAAAGGCTGGAACCCTCCCTCTCCCCCTTCTCCATGACGGTCTCATGGCATAACTTTCTAAATTCTGCCATTATTTTGGTGGGTTATACCTTTTTTTGGGGGGGGGGGGGAGTGGTCATGGTACATGTAGTCTGTCTTTAGATTTAATTCAACTCCAGACTCTTTTTGCACCAATATCTATATTTGGAACATTTTAAAAGAATTTAACATCAAGTAAAATATTACGCAATTATTTCTTCATTTTTTAAGATTAAAACACATAGAAATTTCGAAGAATCTTGCCTCCATTTTTAACGTGTTCATAATACCTGGCCTCGATCACTATCTCAAATTTGTCACAACAATTTTTCCGAATACACGTGTATAATTACAAAAAATGCTTTGAACCCCCCCTCCCCCCTCCCCCCCCCCAAAAAAAACCCTCCTCCCTACAATGCAGTTTAACATATTCTGCGTTCATCTCACATAAAGGTAGATAACATATCATCAAGATAGGGGGTATAAACACTCCCTGGGCTGTGGTAAAAATGCCCTTTTTAACTTTTTTACCTTACTATTTTCGAAAATCGTGAATCGAACAACACGTCCTCCCACAACAGGTAGACCCCCCCCCCTCTTCCGGTAGAATTTTACGGATCCAGGCCAGGATTAATTAAGTAACAAAAATTTGTTGTGATGTAAATCATTCATGTTCTTGAGAAAATTTAAAGCTTTTTCAAAACCATCATAAAACATAAACAAAAGTAAGTTAATTGACACAAACATACATAAACGCCTCAACTTTGTTCAAGAAAGTCTTTCTTTTTGTTCTTGAAATTCTAAGTCAAAAATATGGCTAGCAGCTACAGAAATACGCCTTGTAGAATTTCTAAGTTTATTTTTCATAGCTGTGAAAATTCTGAGTTCTGAAAATAAGGTTAGAGAGGCGTATTTTAAAAAATACGCCTCAAATAATACGGGCTGAATTTTTCAAAAATAAGGGTACGCCTGAAAATGAGGCGTCTTTTCAAGAATCTGGTTCAATTTCACCCGTATTTTGGGAAAATACGGGCGTAATAAGCCTCGATATTTCGTACGGGAAATGTCAAAATTTGAGTTTGAATTAGAGAAAATGAAAATTCAATTACAATTTGAAAAAGAAGAAAAAGAAAGAGAAAAACAGGAACGTATGCACGAGAAAGAACTCCAGTTTGAGTTAGAAAAGTTAAAGTTAGGGAAAAGCACTAAGGAAAATCCTGTTCCTTCGCCTGTCAAGTCTGAATTCGACGCCGCCAAATACATCCGATTAGTACCAAAATTTCAAGAAAAGTCCGTGGACAAATATTTTCCACATTTTGAGAAAATCGCGGCCAATCTGAAGTGGCCACGCGATTTTTGGCCAACTTTATTACAAAGCGTACTTATTGGCAAAGCGGCTGAAGTGTACTCGGCGCTCAGTATTGCTGAGAGTTCAGACTATGACAAGGTCAAGGACACGATTTTGAGAGCATATCAGTTAGTACCTGAGGCGTACAGACAAACGTTTAGAAAGTACAAAAAGTTTGAAAATCAAACATATGTTGAATTTGCTCGAGAAAAAGAAAATTTATTTGACCAGTGGTTTCGATCTAAGAAAATTCCCAATTCATTTGATAATTTGCGTCAAATAATTCTAATAGAAGAGTTCAAAGGGTGTGTACATCAAGATTTAAGAACTCATTTGGAAGACAAAAATGTTAAAACTCTTGAAGAAGCCGCTGTTTTGTCTGATACGTATGCTCTCACTCATAAGAAAATTTTGTGTCAAAAACTCAATCTAGCGATAGCGCAAAAACTTCAGATTTTGCAAAGAAAAATTTACAAGAGTCTCAGTCGTCCATTAGTTCCCAGTCACCATCTCAAGGTGGTTCTACGTCCGGTCCTAGGTCCGAACGTTCTGAGGCATCCCCAGGGGTGGGGTCGCTTCCTACATGCAATTATTGTAAGAAAAAAGGTCATGTTATTGGTGAGTGTTTGAAGCTTAAGAAGAAAAAAGAACTTAAGTCACAGGCCTGTGCGTCTGTTAGAAATGATAGGAAAGCCTTAGATTCGATTTGTTCTGACACTCCTGAGATTCAGGGTTCTAAGTCCAGTTCTGATGATTTTGTGGAGGATCATTATAAGCCCTTTTTGTCACAGGGATTTGTTTCACTCAGTGATTCTAGCGAAGCGTTGCCTGTTCAGATTTTGAGAGATACTGGTGCTGCCCAGACTTTATTGTTAGAGGGTTCATTGCCTTTGTCTGAGCACACTTTTTACTGGTAGGTCAGTTTTATTACAGGGTGTGGAGCTAGGCGTCATTGATGTTCCCCTTCATAAAATTTATTTGAAGTCAGACTTAATTACTGGACCTGTTATCGTAGGTGTTCGACCTACTCTTCCCGTTCAAGGCGTTTCCTTGTTGCTTGGCAACGATTTAGCTGGCGGCAAAGTTGTAGCCGATCCGATTGTTTGTGAGAAAATCACGTCCGATGTCGTGTCCGATGATGAAGACGACGACTTGTACCCAGCCTGCGCTGTTACCAGGGCGATGGCCAGGAACAGACTGAAAGAGGCTGAGCGTACTCCTGCACTTAACGAGGACCATCCCTCCAAAAATATAGACCTTTCTGACACATTCATGTCTACCATTGATGACAGCGTACCTGAGACGTCAGTACCACTTCATGTTGACAAGTCTCCGGCAGTACCTGGTGATGATTCCCATCCGCCATTTGACAGAGATACAGATGCCTTAAGCCGTGAGCAGCTCCTCTCCGAGCAAACTAAAGATCCGGAGATCATCCGACTAAGCAAGAGGGCCCTTCCCCGAGAAGAAGCGGACAAAGTCGGAGAGTGCTTCTACATACAAGATGGCATCCTTATTCGGAAATGGAGACCACCCGATGCACCCCCTAATAAAGTGTGGCGGGTCGTTCACCAGATAATGGTTCCAATAGCTTATCGCGGGGACATCATGAGTTTAGCTCACGACACACCCATGGCAGGTCATTTAGGTGTCAATAAGACTTACAATAGGATTTTAAGTCACTTTTACTGGCCTAAGTTGAGAAAAGATGTGTCTGAGTTTTGTAAGTCTTGTCATAGTTGCCAGATGGTAGGTAAACCCAATCAAGTTATACCACATGCTCCCCTCCAACCCATTCCAGCCTTTGAGGAACCTTTTAGTAGGGTGTTAGTTGATTGTGTAGGTCCTTTGCCTAGGACTAGGTCAGGGAATCAGTACTTACTGACAATTATGTGTACTTCGACTAGGTTTCCTGAAGCCATACCTCTTAGGAATATTAAGACAAAGATCATAGTTAAGGCCCTTACAAAGTTTTTCAGTTTCGTAGGTGCTCCCACATCTTCGCTAACCAATGGTATAGATCCGCCGTGCTCCTCAAATACCCTTGGCATCGTCCATATTTGGCGCTCGATATTCTGCAGCGACATTTAGCGAAAAAGCTAGAGTTGCTACCCTTGTTAAACAGACTCATCATCCAATGAAATCACTTGTTACTTCATATAGCTGTACAGAACCGAAAGTAGAAAAGTAGCATGTCGATCGCTGAAACAGTATCTGAAAAGTTCAACGTTTAGTTGCGTGAATATCAACTGAAAGCCATACAGGCCGTTCTGGATAGAAAGGATGTATTTGTGTGCACACGAACTGGGAGTGGAAACTCGCTTATTTACGAGGCTATACCCATATTGACCAAAGGACTAGTTGTCATTGTCGCACCTCTACTGTCTATTATGAAAGAACAAGTAGAAAAATTGAATAGTAATGGACTAAGGGCAACTCATATAGGAAAGGATATCGGAGAAAACGAAGAAATAATTAATGGACAGTTTAGTTATTTGTTTGGAAGCCCGGAGAGCTTTGTCGGCGACAGTAAATGGAGGGAAGTGCTAAAATCAGAACCTTACAGAAATAATCTGAAGCTGATAGTTGTAGATGAAGCACATACAGTTACTCTGTGGTAAGGATTATCCTCATAAAAGTCTCTTGTCATGACTTCGGTTTTCATGTTACAAAATATCTCCTGAAATTTTGTTTTGGAGAAAGAACACGAAGAAGATAGGGAATAACATGAACAAATATAAATATTGCAGCACATGCCAATATACTTATACTGATTAATTTATAGAGAAAGTTCAAATCTTGTGAAGGTACACCTTTGCAAGCCAGTAACATTTAGCATACAGTTTAAGTACCTCAATTGGTTTGCAACGGTAAAGAAAGATGTCCAAAATTATGCAAAAATAATGTTTGAATAACATTTGTATATGTTTAAGTACAAAGAAAATACAGTCTATAATTGATTTCAACTATGATTGAATTATATTGATATTAAATAATTCATAATTAACTGCATGATCATAATTATTGGTCTTTTCTTCTTGGTTTATGATTTTTTTTTATCAGGGGAGAAGGCAGAGAGTCGGAGGATCCATTTAGAGAGTGTTTCTCAAAAATCTCCGAGATGCGTTCCTTGTGTCCAAATATACCATTCGTTGCCCTGACAGCAACTGCTTTGCCAACTCAAAGACGGAAAATAATTAAGTCTCTTTGTTTTCGACCTGGGTATGAACTCTTCATTGATTCCCCAGATAGAAAAAATATCAAAATTTCAGTGAAAACCGTCAGCAATAGTGACAGTTTTGAAACGATATTCGAGTGGCTTATTCAGGACTTGAATCAATTCAAGGAGCAGACTGCCAGACATGTAATTTTTTGTGAGAGCATAAGTGATGTGACAAAAGTGTACTTGACATTTGTAAAAATCTGCAATCAGAGTAGAGAAAATTTTCAGATGTTCCACAGTAAAACTTCAGAGGATGTGAAAGACCTTATTCGAAAAGACATGTCTGTGGATGGTAAAATAAGAATCCTTGTGTGTACAAATGCTGCAGGAATGGGTGTAAACTACTACCAAGTTCACAATGTTGTTCACTATGGTTTACCGAGAGAAATTGATACTTTTGTCCAACAAATGGGTAGAGGAGGGAGAGATGGAGCTCCTTCCAATGAACTTGTATTATTCAAAGTACATAGAGGACGTCTGAAGCACATGGAACCCGAACTTATTAGATTTGCTAAGGAGAATAGTGTTTGTAGGAGGAAATTGTTCTGCTTAGCATTTCAAACAAACTGCGAGGAATTAACTCCTTTGCATATTTGTTGTGACGTATGCGAAAAAATGTGTAAGTGCACGCTGGAGAGCTGTCCTGAAACACATGTAGCAATGAGATCAAAAGAAGTTAGTGAATCATCTGATGAGGATATGATGCAAAGAAATGTGTCAGATAAAGATAGGCAAATTCTTTCGACTAAGTTGGAATCTTTATATTTCTCTCTATCTGAAGAGGCAAAAGGGGGTTTACTCAATGGAGAGTTGGTACATGGATTAACTACTGAGCTTATAACAAATGTTGTTTCAAAATGTGATGTTTTGTTCACTCCTGAAGATGTAATGCATATGTTCCCTATTTGGTCATACAAATTAGCTACCAAGATTTACACGATTATTTCCGATGTTTTTGAAGATCACGGCATGTATAATTTACTTAATTCTGAAAATTCATCATCAGATTCTGACTAGGATGGTTCCAATATACAGTATAAGTCTCATATTTTTTTGCGCCTTCTCAAACAGTGCAGGGAAAAATGTATATTGGACATGTTGGAACCTAAGTAACCTACTCATTGATTTGTATCATTTTGCTTTATTGAACATGTTGAATAGAGTTTGTACGAATTGAATAAACATGATTAAAATAGTGTAAATGAATGTGTTTTTAGATGAAGTGTAAATGAATATATACCGAGTCTGTATTTGTTTTCAGTGGTTTGAATGAAGTAAAACATGTAAAAAGTGCACATCATCGTCTATGCCATTTTGGTTATCAATGGAAAATGCTCGAAAAGCATGTAGTGGAAAGTTCCATATGTAGATCTGATATTCATACATAAATGCAATCATTCAGCAAATCTTTCAATCAGAATACTATTATGCAAATTCATTAAACCAGAATGCAGAAATCCAGAGTGAAAGTTTGAGCTAGTTGACATGTTCATTGTGCAAGTCAAAGTCATTAACTGTTGAAATACACAAAAGGTGAACGATAATATTTTGTTAATTGCTTCTTGCAGTTGATGAATTATTCACTTTTAGTTCCTATGTATTCTAGTATATTGATAAAAGTTTCATGCTTTAATAGATTAATAAGTTAGCTGGCTTATGTCCATCTTCAAGTTACATCCGACTTTTCTTAAACATTAAAACTAAGTAGAATTTGGGTTTCTATGCAAGTAGAAATCGGATGAAATGCTAGTATTTCTGCCCTCAAGGGCCTTGTGAAATCTCCAAAGCTTGTAATTTTTTCTCTCCATTTACCAAAAGTGAAAAGGAACTTGTGAAAGTTATCAACTGCAAAAAGGAATTGATCAACTGTGTCATACGCACTTAGTGTTCTCTGACAGTAAAAATTTTGGAGTGCAAGTTCAATACATATGCAATGTTGCACATACAGAAATATAGGTCAGATGCCTACAGAAATATAAGTCAGATGCCTGTCTTTTACAGTATATTTAAAGAGAGACAACCTGGTCTTCCAAATTCACATAAACTGTAGGTCAGTTGAAAAGTATAATGCATTGATGCATTAATCTGTACATGAATATATACATGTATGTACCAACTTTCACAATGGAGTACTGAAGGTACTTTTCTGGTGACAAAGGGATTCCCTTGTAACATACATGATCGCTTTATAGATTATACTGTATGTTTAGATATTTCATCAATAAGAAGCAGGACATACATGTATATGTATGTCTTGCTTTATACTGTTTCTCAGTACAAGGTTGGTATATTACCGTATATACATGTATGTGTACATGTACTTATTTTAGTATAGTTAGTGCTATTTCTAGACTATACCTAATAAGTTTTAAAAGGTTTACCAGTTGTGCCCTAATTTATGACTATCTAAATAGATTATATGCATAAATTAGAGTACTAGACCTTTTTGGCTAAGTGATTAAGCGTAATCTTGAGATAGCACTAACTTTGCTAAAATAAGTACACATAAAGTACATATATGTTTACCAACCTTATACTTTTAAAAGTAAATACATCAATGTAATGGTAAAAATGAAGTTAAGCCCAAGCAAAAGGAATTATTTACAGTTTCAAGCTGAAGAAATAGCTCATCAAGCTTGTTTTATTTTCACATTGATTTCACAAAAACAGTATAATATCAAGTACATACTAGTGTGTCAACTTTGAATATGTAATTTTCAACAAACTTGCAAGTACAAGTATTAAGATCTTCTTATCAAAATATCATACACAGAGAAATTCTAATTAAGAACTTCATATGAGAGCCTCTCTCGATTTTCAGTGATCCAGGAATGTAACTCGGAAACATTTATACGTGTAAATAAATCTTCGAATCCAGAAAAACTTCGGAATTCTCTTCCTGGAATAGAGTCAAACATTTGGGCTGCATTCAGTTCAGACACCATTTCTAAAATGTCTGATGTTTTATTCGCTTTAGGTCGTTTAGATCCAGACTTTTTCTTGTCACATTGTGATTGCAAGTTCTCCTTTATTTCCTCTTGAATCTGTGTTGTAAGAGCAGCTTTCCTTACACTTGCATATGATGCATTGGCACCCTGACAATAAACTTTCTTTTTGACAGTTTGTACCAAAATTTCCACTAAATTGTCATTTGGAATGTTTCTTCCCAAACCACCCTGCAAATTAGCTGAGCAGTTCCACATGTATTCATAAGCCATTTGTGGAGTCAATAGACATTTGATGTATGCTAGGTAACGAAACAACCATAATTGGTACTTTGTATGTTTTCCTACACGTGCAAGGAGCATTTGAAATTTTGCATTTACAGTAATTCTATTTCCGTCACCCATTTTATAGGCATCATTGGTGTCGCGGAGGAGTAAAGCACATGTCATAAATGAGGCTCTATATGTGGCAATATGGTCCTTCTCTGTTGTAGAATTTTCATCTCCCAATTCAAATGAGAATCCATGTTCTTTGTTCAAATGTCTCTTCATTCCACCTTTTGCTTTGTACAGTTTATTACAAATTGGGCAAACATATTTCATCTTCTCGCTGCAGTACATATCCTTCAGTTGACTTGACTGTGTATCCAATGCATCTGTCTTACGTCTGATGTTGTGTATATCTTTAAATAAAGAAAGGTACATGTATCTTATAAAGAGAAATTCAATATAATTACACTTTTTCATGAAGAAGAAAATTCTTTTTCATGAATGATAAATTATACAAAAATAGGAATCAAAGGAATACTTGTGTCGCCTGCGAAGCAACTTGTAATTTAGTTTGAAAGAGGGTCAAATATCCAGGTCAAGGTCAAAAGGTCAAAACTTGTAGTATGTGTAGAAAGGTCTTGTTTCAAAGAATACACATGTGAAATATCAAAGCCCTATCACTTACCAATCAAAAATAATAGCCAATCTAAGATTTTTTGAAAAGTAGGTCAAATATCTAGGTCAAGGTTATGAGGTCAAAAATTATGGTATGTGTACAAATGTCTTATCACAAGGAATACATATGTGAAATTTGAAAGCCTTATCACTTACCAATCAAAAGTTATGGGGTGTGACACCCAAACTGCAACAGACAGACGGACAAAGTGATTCCTAAGTGTCGCTATGCTTCACAGGCGACACAATCGCTATGCTTCGCAGGCGACACAATAAAAACTCAGTCTTTGAAACTTGAATCACATATCAAGAGATCTTGCTTAATTAAATAAAATCAAGTTGAGATCAATAAATCTATACAGAGATTCTATGTAGGAATTTTTGTAAACTGTAAACATGTATACCAGTCTTCACATATTTGTCCAGAATGTCCTTTGCTAATTTGTGGATGAATGTGTACTTCTGCTCATCAGAGAGGAAATTGAACATCGTCTGTTGCAGTGGAGACTCTGTCTGCAGATTCTGAGTCCCTGATAAATGCATATAGGCACCAACTATGAAAGCATCTAGACAGTCCTCTACAAATGCATAATGGGATCTGAAATTGAATTACAGAAAATAACACATGTGAAGTAAACAAGAAAATTAATAAAAGTTTGTCAAAAAGTAGGTCAAAGTTTCAGAGTAAAAAAATTGTGGTATCAACATAAACATGATAGAATATTCTAGGAATTTCAAACTCCTAACACGATTCAAAACTAATCTAACAGCCCTTGTTCTTCATGATGACAAAGGAAAAGGGGGCTTGTTTTAATCAGACTGCGATTTAAGATAGATTTTTCTAAATATGCAAAACTTTTAAGTCAAAAATTGGGAGACAGACAGATTAAATTTCCTTATAGCAATAACTCATTTTGAGTCAGGTGAACTGAAAGGAGAAAGATATTGTATGTACCTGTACTTTTGAATCACTTCATCAGGACCATGAACATCTACTCTCCCAACTGTGTTCCTCAAGTGGCTCAAAGTTCCTGGTTCTCCAGCAGAGGTTACTTTATAAAACTGTTGATATATAAACTGAAAAATGAAAATTGAAATGTCAGGATCTCAATACAAATTTTAACAAGAATTAATACTGTCACTAGAAAATCCCATCATAGACACTAATTTAGTCGATCAACCAAACTTTTTTTCGGGAATGTACAACAATCATATAATTTGTTTTGCCTTATGCTTGAATAGAAATATCAATGAGCCATTAGCTTAAGTTAACAGCTTCAATTTGACTTTGCGAGACATGCTGATTACAATGAACATTTATAAACAGCTTGATCATGATTGCATTTTCCTCCTTAATCATGTTAATTTGAATTCAGTAAATAGTGTAATCATGGTAACATATATGTACATTACTGTCATTAGTAAGGAATAAGCAAAATATTGCAAAGAATTTGTAAATTTAGATAACAGAGGTATTAAAATACATTATCAAAATGAATAATACTTTTAAACTGGTTGAATATATGCTTGTAAAACATAACAAATGTCATCATTATGATATTAGTAAAAGTACAAGAAAAACTGAAATCCAGAACACAAGCAACTGTCAACTAGAACTTCACTTTTGTGTTGCCTGAGAAACAATTTACACTTAGGTATTATTTTGGGATGCTTTCTCACATTTGGAACTTCACATTGTAACAAGTTTTATCTTTATGCATGCTTCAATATTCCAAATATTTTTATCTCATGTGATGACCTTGACTACATACATGTATCTAGACATTCAAAATTAACCATAACTTTGAAAATTTTCTTTAAAGGAAGTTTATATTTCACAATTGTGTTTCTTGTGAAAAGACCATTTACATACCTAAGTCAACAGATAGAGCAATAACTGAACTAATTAATATGTAATATGCAGTAAATTGACCTAAACGAAATGAAACAAGCAATAAAAATCCCAACATATCACAGGCAACACATGTAAGGTTTTTACCAAAAGATGATTCATAATCCTATGCAAACCCTCAGGTCTATGTATGACACACTGAAGTCTATCCAGCTCTGATGTTCCATTGTGGAGGGCAAGCTGAGCTGAATAAGCTCTTTCATTGGTCAAAACATCTCCACCGAAAACCCTCATCTTAAGATGTAATTGAGTTTCTTCATCTGACTTTCCAATACATTTATCATGAACATACTCAAGTATTTCTATCATCTCCTCTGACTTATTCTCACTTTTGTTTAATAAGTCAATAATTGCATAGTCTGACTTCCTACAACTAGCATCAATGTGCTCATGACTAATAAATTGTGGAATAAATGGTGTATACTTTCTCAAAGTATCAATATGCTTTACAAGAACCTGCATGATGTGATAAATGAAGTTCTGCTCCAGAAATGAAGAATCTTCCATGTTTGGAATAAATATTCCATTTTCCACTTGACATATGTTAGCAATAGGCTTAATATTATCAAGGCCTGTTGCGAAAATTCTTTTTTCCAGCCCAACCAACAAAAACCAGTGCCAACTTTGTCGCTTTTTCTCTACACTCATTTGTGAAGGAGAGCGCAATATGTCAATATTGTCTCCTATAATGTCAGACTTACATGTATTTTGTGTTGACAGCTCATTTTCCAACAGATTACTGATGTGTTTCTTCTGTCTGTCTAACAGGTTCTGTTGCCCTTTCCTTGTTGCAGATACAGAAATTTACATCTTTGCCAAAGTATCTATAGTATTGAGTAAAAGAATATAAAAATCAGTAAATTCATACTTTGTAAAGTAATCGTTCATACTTTATTGAAATTGATTATGAATATTGTTAAAGAGTAATGCCCTTAATACTTGTACAACATAATTGCAATTGTCATGATTATGAAAAAAATTGAACAGTTCAGGAACAAAAGTAGGTGACCTTGACCTTATACATCATGTAGCTGACCTTGATACTCATTGAGAATTGAGTCCCATTTTTGCAATATTGATGAAAATACTATGGATATTAGTCAAAACCATATGTATGTAAGTGACTACCAGACAGACAGTTGAAACCATGCATTAGTAAGTGTGACTACCAGACAAACAGACCGATCCTTACATAATAAGATATACAAATGTACGTATACATACCGCATGGTACATGTACTTCGTTCTTGCATTGCAGGGACGTAACTAAATGTAATTAATATACTTGACCTGAAATATGCTACCATACCTCATCAGTGGCCCCACCATGATCTAGGACTTGTCCTATTACGTGCTGGAATGCAGACATATGTGTATTTGCGGATTTGAGTGCTATACAAGAAGTAACAGCTGTCCCAATACATGATTCCTTAGTAATCGTTGAAACCATCTTGTGAAATAAAGGTGCAAATAATTTGACTTCTTCATTAACCTTATCAAATGAAAATGTTGCCAAACATCTGCTTTCACTTCGCCTGAGCAAGGATAAATTTGTGGTAGAAGTTAGATAGGAAATTTCACGTTTCAGTTCCTTCATAATCTGAACATTAATGGCGTCTTTCAAGGATGAATTGTAAATTGCTCTGGCTGTTCTCTTCGGGGCATTATGGATGGCTAAGCTTTTAACAATCTCTGATAGTTGAACATCTTTGACAAGTTTTGTCCTTATTCTCTGTGATTTCTTTGTCTTGTAAACAACCTAAAGGTAAAATCATTTAATATAGAAAATGTAGATGATTTGATAGTGTACAATTTAACTGAATTAAATGTTTATGTCTATTATCTATCTTTTAAATCAATAAATGAACTTTTCATAAATAAGTATTTTTTCTTGGAAATTTGAAGGATCACCAAATATCTGACATATCACACCTGTTAGCAGACTTTGACATTAAGACGTCACAATCAATGGCCTGTCAAACATAGCCTTGATTTCTTGAAGGTCTATTTGATAGGTATTTCACAATGAATGAATCTGCTAATAAGTGCAAACAAGACATGCCAGAAACGTCAATTAATGTATGCTCGATGCTCATACCTTTAACTTGCTGGGTGTGAAAGACTTCACTGCAATACATGTACTGGGTTCACTCATGCTGCTTTTACTGACATGGAGGACTGATCCTAGTTCTTGACTAGGTTTTGGCAAAATTTTACGTTGAGTCCCGGGTATAATAGCCTGTACATTCATGACATGTGTCTTTGGGGGCTGGGAAGCAAGATCCATAAGCTCATTGTGCTGCTCTGTTCTCGGTCTGATTGAAAACAACGACTTCTTCGTTTTTCTAGGGGTTGGCGAGTGTGTAATAACCCTTTTCTCTTGTCTTTTCGGTGTTTTTAGAGGACTTACAATTTCACGTGCAGGTATCTTCTCTCGCAAATAACACAGTAATTCTTTCTTTTCTTTCCTCAGCGAATCAATTTTATTGACAAGATCGAAGTCTATTTTGTGAAGTTTGTTTAACTTCGTAAAACAAAGATTGCACACATATTTTGAGAGTCCGTCACATGGTGAAGGTACATAATCAAGTACTTGTGTTAACTGACTAAGCACGTGAAACGTTTCGCCGAAGATAACCCGTCTATTTTTCTTTGATGGCTCGTCCAAGCATATTCTACATGCCGCTATGGGCGCCGCCATCTTGTTGACATACACCGCTTCGTATGCTAATAAGGGGTTGTTAACCCGCCTCTGATTGGTCGATTAAATTTCATCGCGTCAAATGAAACTGTAGAATCAGTCACGGAGCGCCAAATATGAACGATGCCAAGGGTATTTGAGGAGCACGGCGGATCTATACCATTGGCTAGCGAAGATGGTGCTCCCAAGGCTATTCAGTCAGATCAGGGTTCGAATTTTATGTCAGGATTGTTTCAGCAGGTTATGCATGAGCTAGGTATCAGGCAGTATAAGTCTTCTGCGTACCATCCTGAGTCCCAGGGGGCACTTGAACGCTTTCATCAAACCCTTAAAACTATGATGAAAACATATTGTCACCAGTATGGAAAAGACTGGGATGAAGGGGTTCACCTCGTGTTGTTTGTGGCACGAGAAGCGGTTCAGGAGTCCCTGGGGTTCAGTCTCTTCGAGCTAGTTTTTGGGCATACAGTCAGGGGGCCATTGAAGTTATTGAAGGAAAAATGGTTGACTGAGACTAGCGATTTGAATCTCTCAGACTACGTGTCTAATTTCAAAGAGAAATTATATAATGCTTGCCAATTGGCTCAAGAAAGTCTCAAAACATCACAAATGAAAATGAAAACATGGTATGACAAAGATGCTAGAAACAGAGTTTTTAAACCAGGCGATAAAGTTATTGTATTTTTGCCTATCCCTGGTCATCCTTTGCAAGCTAGATATTTCGGTCCTTATGAGATTGAGAGTAAAATTAGTGATTTTAACTATGTGGTTAAGACACCAGGTCGGCGAAAAGAAAAAAGAGTGTGTCATGTTAACATGTTGAAAGAGTATTTTGATAGAAGTGACCGAAATTTTGTAAAACCAGTTTCCACTTTGGCCAATGTAAATGCATTTGAAAATTGTGTTGAACCGGAATGTAATGAAGAGACTGTTAAAAAACACTTCGCTCAAAGTGTCCGTTTGAAGAATTCCGAAATTCTGACAAATCCGGAAGTGAAACTTGGACATTTGACCGTGCATCAAAAAGAGGAAGTGCACCAATTAATGCGGGAATATACGACCATCTTTCCGGACGTTCCAAAAAAGACGAATGCGTCTCATCATGACGTCATTGTGGGTGATGCGTCACCTATCAAACAGCATCCCTATCGGTTAAACCCGATAAAGCTTCAATACATGCGGAGAGAAATTCAATACATGCTTGAAAATGACATTATTGAACCCAGCAATAGTGATTGGAGTTCCCCATGTATTCTGGTTCCGTAGCCAGACGGAACTTACCGATTGTGTACGGACGTCAATTCAGTCACCAAAACTGACTCTTATCCGATCCCACGAATTGATGACTGTATCGATAAAATTGGCAGTGCAAAATTTGTCAGCAAATTTGACTTGCTTAAAGGCTATTGGCAGGTCCCGCTTACCGAGAGAGCCAGAGAAATATCGGCATTTGCGACTCCAGATGGGCTATACCAATATAAAGTAATGCCCTTTGGTATGAAAAACGCACAAGCCACATTCCAGAGGATGATTCATTCGCTCCTAAATCATCTCGAAGGATGCGAGGCGTACATCGATGACATCATCATCTACAGCGACACCTGGGATGATCATCTCCGAATCATGCGTACTTTCTTCGACATACTGGCGAAAGCAAACCTCACAGTGAACCTTGCGAAAAGGGAATTTTGTCACGCGACTGTAGAATATTTGGGTCACAAAGTAGGTCAAGGTTTTGTTACTCCTATCATGGCCAAGGTGGAAGCTATTTCAAAGTTCCCGATTCCTACCAATAAGAAAGAGATAATGAGATTTTTGGGAATGGCAGGATTTTACAGAAAATTTTGTCCAAATTTCTCGTCAGTTGTTGGTCCACTTACCAATCTGTTACAAAAGAGAGTAAATTTTGCGTGGACCAATGACTGTGACGAATCTTTTAAGAAAATCAAATTTGTTCTTATGAAAGCCCTGTCCTGTCAGCTCCAAATTTTGATAAGCAATTTAAGCTTACTGTTGATGCCAGTGATGTAGGAATCGAGGCTGCTTTGTTTCAAGAAAATGATGATGGTGTAGATAGAGTTGTTTGTTATTTTTCAAAGAAATTGACAAAATGTCAAAAGAATTACTCTACTATTGAAAAAGAGTGTCTTGCATTATTGTTAGCTTTACAACATTTTGATGTTTATTTGAATGTTACTTTACATCCCATTCTTGTGTTTACTGACCACACCCCTCTCACATTTTTGCACAAAATGTCAAACAAGAATCAAAGACTTACAAGGTGGAGTTTATTGTTGCAAGAGTACAATATCATTATTAACCATATCAAGGGCAAAGACAATGTGATTGCAGATGCACTATCGAGAGTTTCAGGAGTGATTTTTGCAGAATTTATCACCTAAGTTTTCATTGACATTCAAACTTTTTTTAAGGGGGGAGGTGTTGTGGGTCATGTATTATTTTAGTTTTACTTTATGTGTAGGTACACATGTACTTAGTCATGTTGTATTATGATTTCATAATGGTTCTTTCTAGATTTTACTATGTCATGTTTATTTCATTAGAGATTATTCCAGTATGTTCTTTGTTACATCATTATCATCACATGATTGTGATTTCTAGAATTTACTCTATTGTTAATCGTGTGTAATGAGTCACTGTTCTAGAAGCTTCTGTTAAATTCATTGGTATGAAGTATAAATACCTCCGAGGAACTGTGTTGAGGGGACATTCGTACACATTCGTAGACACGGTTCATTCATCTATTCTGATATACTGGGACACTTTATTTGTTGAGACTTTAATCCATTTGACAACGTTTGGACACCGATCTTTCGAGAACGTTTGTGATTACCGGAAACAATACATTCGATAGACTTTGTGGACCGTAACGGACACTTTGATCCGGACATTGTATTGTAAGTTGTAATCATTTGAAATATATATATTTTGTACATAATTAAACTTGTAAATTTATATTCTGTCTTTGTCTGATTTTTGCTGGCGTTTTGGGGTATTCTGACCCATAACAAAATGTATACTAGTTACCGAATATTTAAATAAGCTTCATTATCCATTGGAATTTATATTTATGATTTGTTTGTATGATACGTTTGTATGCTTATTTCCATTGATGTGTTAAAAAGGGGGGGGGGGGGGGCGTGAACGTGGAGACCTTGGGATGCAACAGATGGAATTCGCATCGGAAATGGGAAAGAAACAATTTAAAGAATTCTTGCAAATCCTTTTTATCAATAGTTCATAGGTTTCCTTTGTGTTGAAACTATTTTTCGTCGAACAACTCTACCTGGGCCATGTCTTGGATCCGTTTCCTCCCAATATCCCCATCTCAATAACTAACCACCCCCCCTATCAAATTCTGTATAGCCCTTTCTTTTCAGGGCCGAGTCCAAAATTTATGTTGAGGGAATGGGGAACATAATGGCCTTACAATGTACACACTTTCCCGATACCATAACCATGACTAGGTCAAAGCTCCAGGTCAAGGTCACTAGGTCAAATGTTAAGGCATAAATTGAAAGGTCTTGTCATGGGCAATCTTCATGTATGATAAAGTTTCTACTGCGTAATGTTCCTCAGATTTTGCTGCAACCATAAACTTTAACCAAAATGTTGACGAAAGACGGACAGACAGATGGACGGACATCGTCAATCTATAGACCGGAATTGCTTTGCAATCCGGCCAATTAAAAGTGGCGAGTTGGAAGGGTTTTGTTTGGTCTAAATCATCCATGAACGATCATCATATGCACTACTCTGGAGCTGAAATGTTGGAAGAAAAAGTAAAATTATTTTGAATTTCTGTGATTTTTTTTAATCCACATTAAAAGTATAGGAATTGGAATTTAAAATTAATTTCATCTGAAACTCATCAAAGTTTTTATACATGCATTCACATGGTTTCATTTTTGAATAGCTGTTCCTTTTTCCCTTTTATCAATGATTTTCGAATGCATGATTTCCCCAAAACTACTGACCGTCTCGTTCTCAGCGAGGCGTGTCTGTCTGTAGGCATGGTCCATTTAATATTAGGGGGGGGGGGGCTTGGGATTTTTTTTGTCGGAGCATGATTATTTTTTCGCCCCATACCGGAGCAAAATTATTTTTTTCTTGCAAAGTTGGAGCAAGGACTTTTTTTTATAATAAGTGATGTGCAATATATAAAGAATGTTTGTGTTTTAATAGAAATTATTGATTTTTATTCAAAATTCTAAAATATTACTTTATTTTTATGAAAAATTTAATTCACTTCTAAGCAGAGAGATAGAAGTATTTACAATATAATCTCAGTAAACAAATTTTATATCTTGTAAGAGGGACTGAGGGGAGGATTTTCTAGACAAATTTTGAATTAAGAATTGTAAATTAGGGGAAAAACTGAAGTTCTCCTTCGAAGCTTGTATATGAATAAGACTCTATGGTGAAACATGCATCTATTACATGTAATAGTTGTGCATTATATTCATAGTATATTTATAATCCTCTAAGGAAGCCCTTTTTCCCCATTAACATGCATTCTTCTGATATTTTCAAATATAATTTTTGCCATTAAAAATTAATGTTTTGATAGAATACTACAGCGAGCGAAGCGAGCCAACATTTTTTTTTATATATAAATTGAAAACTGTGGCGAACGAAGCGAGCCGAAAAATTTTCAGGAATTTTTAGCGAAATTTTAAGGTAATTCTTCAAATTTAGACTACTTGTGAAAACAAGATTATTTTTTTCTGACACACCATAAGCAAATTAATTTTTTCCATCAAAATTCAGAGCAAATTTTTTTTTTCGACCCCCCCCCAAAGCCCCCCCCCCCCGAATTTCAAATGGACCGTGCCTTAGTTTTTCGAATTTTATGAAACTTTTATTTTATATATTGAAATAAGTTTTGATATGTGAGTATATCTTAGATTTATAAAGATAGAGTTTTAGTCTTGATTCCTTTTTACACGTCGAAAAGTATTTATTACATTCATGATGTTTTAACTTTTCTGGACTTTTTTTCTTCATTATTGAAGCTATTGTACTACTTTTTGGCACTAGTATGTGAATATATATGTCGGTGTAATTTAGAGGAAGTTCAAATTAGTTTCAATTGACCTATTTGTACAAGAGTTCTTGTTCTTGGACCTAGTAAAATTCAAGTTTTTCCTAGATTTGATAATTCAGACCTTTTTTTCAACTATTACATGTATCGCAAATGTTGAACTGTGTTTTGGTTTGTGATAGATCATGTTCAATATTTGCTGAAGCTGACCTAGTTTTAATAGAGTTATTACCCTTTGACTTTGTTATTTTCATTACAGTTTCAGATTTCTTGTCTTTTCTTTATTGATACTATTACAGATACCGAACTGGTATTTGTCTGCACATGCATTGAGTTCAGTATTTGTCTCAGATTTATACCGGTAGGGGATTTGTATCGCTTTGCGATAAAAAAGTTGTTTGTTATAAGTAAATATAAAATACTCCCAATATGTATAAAATATTCTAGTCCATGAGCGTGCATTTCCTACAAAAGCCAGTTCGTACCATGTCATAATTCGTAGTTGCGAGAAAAATTGTGGTAGTTACGAGAAAAAAAAATGCGTAGTTACGAGAAACAAATTTCGAAGTTACGAAAAAAAAAGAAATCTCGTTATTACGAGAAAAAAAAATTGGAGGTAAAAACTATTCATTTTTATCAAAAATCGCTGAAAATGGAAAAAACTCAATAATTTCACCGTCTTTTGGACAAATTCACATCAGATTCTGAAGCTTTAGATATGTGTAAAATATGGTAGACTAAAGTAATTTGAAAGTTAAAGTTTGATATTTGCACTTATCTTTGGAAATTTTGTATTTTTTTTTTTTTTTTTGGAAATATGGTATCCCCATATAGATCCGATTTCTTCAAGATACCCCAGAGTTGGAATTGCTTAATTTTATTCAATTTGCAAAATTGAAATTTGATGACTGAAAACATTCATTAACTACTTTTGATATGAGTACTTGTCCAAAGTATGTGAAGACTCCAAAAAAATTGAATAAAATAAAGCATTTCCAATTTTCAGCATTTTTATCAAATTTGTTATTTTTAACCCAAAATTTCCACGAAATACCTGAGTTGGTAAAGTGTACATGTAAATCAAATTCATTCTTGAGTAGGGCCTTTATACTTTCAGAAAATACTTTCAAATCCCACAAACTATGGGGGCCCTCCCCCTCATTCTTGTGAGTTGTCCAAAATTGCTGGTTTTTTCCGTTTTCAAGTTGAATTTTACTAATAACCATATATATGCCCAAATGGGGACACCCCCACCCCTACAATGACAGTGACGACTTGGAAACAACACCCCTTGAAAAATGTATAGATTGCTTTAATTCATCAAAATACGAGCCATTTTTATTTAGATGTAGCACTCCTTATTTTGTCCCAAACATAGAACATTAGGATAACGAAACTGTGATCTTACTTACTATTTACAAGACAAGTTTTACTAAAGCTCTAATCGAACACGCGGTTTTTTCACATGCGTGTAAAATGGTAACATGTGTACCGATCATTTGTAATATAGGATTGTATTTGCTTTATCAACATGTAAGTAAAACCATGCAATGTACAGTTTTTCATTCTGATATAATTTTAGAAGATTGAGACAATGGACTTGTTAAAAATAAATTTTGAAATTAGGAATTTTTTTTGTATTTTAGACGTTTAGTAAACAGGTACAATGTAAATATATAATGTGGGTCACTAAGTGTATTTATGTAATTGTGTAAGATACAGCTATACTGAAAATGAATATTTGATAGGCAGACATAGCTAAGAAGCATTTCAGTATGTAAAAGAGTGTAATTTTGAATTACATTTGGAGTATGCATTACTTCCTCCCTGTAACGAGCACCTCTCCCCCCCCCCCCCCCCTCCCCGCGAACTCGAAACCTCACAACGCTTCTTTTTCCCAGACCTTTTTTCGTCCGGATCTATTATGTAAATTACAAGCAAATAATATTTCGTTTCATATACTTTGATTTTGGGCTACCATTCGATCAACCCCCCCCCCCCCCCCCCCGAAGCCCCAACCTTCTTGATCTGTCCAAATTTTGAAACATTGAGTTCCCTACATGCATATGCATTGTGATAAGTTTGTGATCATGTTATCTTTGTAAATAATCATTTGTTATTTACTACATTTCATGATGATTTACTTGTAGCAAATCCCCCCCACCCCCAACTTTTCCAATCTGTACCTTTATTTTGATTTTTAAACATAGTACTTGTATATATCATTATGCATACGCCATAATTTCTTTTGGAGGTGCTGTATATATGAAACATGTACCGGAGCCCCCCCCCCCCCCCCCAACTCCCAACTCTCGACCCACCGAGTCCCCCTCCCTCTCTCACGTACCCGGGGCAGATCTCATTCATTATAACTATATATGAGAAAATAATTTCATTCTTATTTGAAAATTATATATTTTAATGACTGTATGATTTTCTATGTAATTTATTAATTTCTGAACTCATCTTTACAGGTAGACGACATCTCATTCAAATGACAATGTCCACGCGTCCAGGCTTCTTTATATACCGCTCGAGTACTCGAGGTAGTGGATTTTGGGTCACGATACATTAGTATGCAAAACGTCATCAGGGGGAAAGTTCAAATCAACACATGACCAGGTGTATTTTTAGCTGGGGGACGGAGATTGTTAGTTTCACTTCTAACAATTTCCGTTCCCTAAAAAAATTTACTACGTCATGGGGGTTTTTAGTTCAGCTTTAAGTTCAGTCTATTCAGATAATCCAACATAATGGACACAATTATAACTTATACATTATATACAAATTTTCAAATTGTACATGGCCATATGAATACGACTTCCATTCTTTATGGTGGGATCAAGGAGGCTTATAATTTATAATGCTGTTGTTTTGGTACTGCAATTAAATCTTCTCGCGAATAAAAAAATATATTTCATAACTGAAGATATTGACTGTTTTCTTATGTAGAATTATTAACCAAAGCATTTGTTTGTGTGTTTGCTTCACCTGGAAGTTAATAGTTACCAGACGTCGAAGAAAACTGAAGTGTTACAACTCATTACCTTCTTCAATTATATTTCAAAACCACTTTCCGATGGAGGCCTATGATCTTGAAAAAAAAGGATTTTTGTCCGAAAGTTTAAACATTATTGGAAAAGGATATTCTATTTTTACAGGGACGTCATGGTCTTTTGCGTATGATATCATGAAGGTTAAATAAAATAAGTTGTTTCAAAAACTTTAGATTAAAGCCTTTCTGGACAAGAATAGCAACTAATTTTCTAGATCCTTACATCAACGTAAAGCCCGCGAAAATTAATATACTAGTCAAAATTTCTTACTTACCATTTATTCAGTTACTTGAATATTATGATTGTTAGAAATCAATTATTCAATATCAACATTTGTAAAAACAAGGAAATATTTTCAAGTGTAAATGAAAAAAAAATTTTTGTGAAGTGTATCTAAAAATTTCACAGCATTTTAGCAAAGAATCTCCCGCTTCCGGTTTGTAAGCAAACTGAAAAAGGCTACAATAATAATACGGAAGTGTTCTAACTCTCTACTTTCATGAAGAAAATTCCAAAGCAATTTTTCTGCGTCAGACACGTGTTACGAATATTAAATTCTCATCAGTAATGCTTCAAGCGTAGCCACAAAAATTCATGTCAGTAGCGCCCTCTTTATTGTTTGAATTTAGATTTGTATATTTACTTTACAGAGAGTGCGCGGCACCAAATTTCCTGTATGGTCGATTCAGTAGCCTAAGATATATGTTTAAAATTGCATTGGAGGGATGATGCTAAGATTTTAACCTCCTTTAATTTCGGTGATAATTTTGACAAGTGACAAGTTTTCGAAATAGCAAAATAATATCTATGATGACAAATCGATAAAGGGCCAAAACAAAGCTTCATTTTAATTTTAATTCTGTAAGGAATTTTCGCACTGGGTGGTAAATTACTACTGTCCTCCATGATACACTTCTAAACATCAAGTCATGGGGAACGATTTTAACTGCTCCACTGCAACATGAAATAAGTATTTATTATAATAAAAAGACGGAAGTGTTCAAACAATACTAATACTACGGTAGAGTGCTCGGCTCCAAATAGAAAAGTTTTTATGGTTATCGTGCGGTTTGTTTTTGAATTTCGAAATATCGACGGTTGATAACGTTGCTTCGTCGTGATATGCTTACAACTTTTTTGATTCGTTACGAGTCAATATCACTTACGGTATCATTGATATACCGGGTAACAACTTTTACTTTTCCTCCGCTTTGCTTCTATACATCAAAAGTAAGCCTAAAAAAACCTTTGGTCAATGAAAGTTCATTTTATGCACATGGTCCAGACATGCACGTTAACTTGCTATCTTTCCATGCTCAAACGAAATTTGGTCAGTGAACATCTATTCCAACATGCATATAAAATGTGTAAAGGAAAAGAAGTTATTTTGCATTTTGTCATATGTTAAGATGGCAAAATAAGGATAGCTCATATCTTCGTACATTTACATCATACAAGACTTTACATTGCTCGTAAATTGAGGTCAATTTACAGGAATAAAAAAACGATGATAAGCTTTTCACTTCTACCCATGTTTTTACATGCTACATTCAACAAAACACATTCGGCCACTCGGAGGATACCGAAATAAGTTGCCGAAATATACGTAAAGAGACATCGGAGTGCAGTTCTGTGGATGCATATTTCCATGCTTTTTATGAGTTGCTATATGTAACATTGTACATTTATTTGCCGACTTAGGACGACCAACTGCAACGCTAGTAAAAGACGGTGAGGTTGTCTGGATTATGTTCGCACAACCCTCCCCCTTTACCGATAACCTAGAGGTCTCACTGTAAGATGACCATACAAACAGACAACATAACACAGGAACCCAAGAAACACACAGATGAATATGTACGTGAATATTATGAATATGAATATACACGTTCCCCAGAATACAGACTACAAGGAGTCATCTTGGACATTTCTACTTTTCGTTTATTTCAAGATCAGATAAATCAGAAGAGAAAACAAACCGTCCTTTCATTAAAGTAAGATTTGCAAACAATGGTATTGATAAATTGAATCTTGGTCAAATTTTGAATCACAAAACTGTCAAAGAAAAAATCCCACCATATTTCAAAAGAAAAGAAACTCCTTGTATTTCCTATAGCTACACACCAACAGTTGCATCTAAAATTTACAATTACAAACGATTCCTGCAGTGTATTGATTTAAGTAATCCCACATCAACTTCCTTGCGAATGTTCTTCATCGGATTTCAACTACTCTCCTTGTGGACACGTTATTACTGGTGACCTTAGTATAGTCAAGAACGACAAGTCGAGAGAATTGTTAAAAAGGGTCCCAAATACAGAGAAAGTACGTCCTTTACATGGAACGAAAATGTCAAAATTATCATGGACTCTTGTGAGGAATATACAAAAAGTTGGACAAAGAAAGATGATGTACAGCTCGACACCCTTTCCGAATGGATAAAATCCATCAGAGGGTTAATTTTATCTAGAATTAACCGATTAAAATTAACTGTGAACACCAGATTCGTGTCTATATTTAAAGACCCTGATGTTATCACAGAGCTTACCTACCTCCAAGAATATTATGTCATCACACCAGCGGACAAAGCCTCAAATAATTACACATTTACTTGCAAAAAGTACTATTTCGACAGTCTAGTTAAAGAGTTGGGTTTAAATTCGACACCTGGAAAGCCCACTTACACCCCAACAAACCTTTCTGCCTCTCAAAATAATAGATAACCACAAATCAGCTCTTGCTTCCTTTGGCTTCGACACTAACAATTTAGATTTAGATTTGTGATAGTTATACTGCATACCTAAATGCATAAGAATCCGTACAAACAACGTTTCATCGCTGGTTCCTCAAAATATTCAACCAAATCTGTATCGATCTTACTCACCAAAGTTTTATCTTAAATCAAATCTGGGCTTCAAAAATATTGTTCGACAGTATATTCTCGCAGTGGTATCAACCAGATGTGGATTTTAAAGAATTCGAAGGAACTTTTAGAAAATCTTCTTTCGGTACACTTTTTCCACAGAGTAACTTTCATACTTTTTCAAATTTGCATATTGCATTGTTTGGATTTAGGATCTCTGATGAGGGTTAAGTACCCGAAACGTGCATGTCTGGTCCACGTTGCCAATTTATCTGCTCTTCAATGATGCTATTCAATTTGAAGACGTTTAAATTTATACCACTTGGTGAGTGTCACTGCTGGTGGACCAGGAGTCCCCGAGGGCACATGTAGCCAAGTTCGATCAATTTCGGTTGAACGTTTCTTCGACGAGTTCTAAATTTCTGTTATCAAAATTTCTTCGAATTTCTAAAAAGTGGGTCCTGTAGATCATATCCCATCAATCCTGCTTCGCCTTTCGGTACACTTTTTCGACATAGTAACTTTCATACTTTTTTTGGCATATTACATTGTTTAGATTTAGGATCACTGATGAGGGTTAAGTACCCGAAACGTGCATGTCTGGTCCACGTTGCCAATATATCTGTTCTTCAATGATGCTATTCAATTTGAAGACATTTAAATTTTTACCACTTGGTGAGTGTCACTGCTGGTGGACCTGGAGTCCCCGAGGGCACATGTAGCCAAGTTCGATCAATTTCGGTTGATCGTTTCTTCAACGCATTCTAAATTTCTGTTATCAAAATTTCTTGAAATTTCTAAAAAGTGGGTCCTGTAGCATCATTTCCCACCAATCCTACTACGTCTTTCGGTACACTTTTTCGACATAGTAACTTTCATACTTTTTTGGCATATTACATTGTTTAGATTTAGGATCACTGATGAGGGTTAAGTACCCGAAACGTGCATGTCTGGTCCACGTTGCCAATTTATCTGTTCTTAAATGATGCTATTCAATTTGAAGACGTTTAAATTTATACCACTTGGTGAGTGTCACTGCTGGTGGACCAGGAGTCCCCGATGGCACATGTAGCCAAGTTCGATCAATTTCGGTTGATCGTTTCTTCAACGCAGTCTTCTTGAAATTTCTAGTGAGGAGTCATTTTATGATAAGCCTTTAGCCTTTTTAAATGAACTACTATGCAAAATTACAAATATGGATTTCTTGTCCCTTAACAGTCCTGATTAGATGTGCTACACTAGATATATCAAGTAATTATTGCACAGTAGTAGGAAACTATTTGGTGGCCATTTTGAAATTCCCCCATAAGCAGAGTTGTCCCAGAAGCATGTGTTAGCTGGAATAACCAAAACAGCAAAATAAATGTATTCTAAGCCATTTTGGATTTCCGTCGATAAAAAGAGTTGTCCAAAGTTGCCAGAGTGGCAACCAAGCTAGAATCGTTCAGTACTATCCCATAGATAAGAATAATCAAAATAACTTCATAGGAAAGGAAATTTCTAGGTTCTGAAACTTTCAAATCGACTAATACACTTATTTTCAAATTCGATTTATACTAAAGATTACGTCCTGTATAGTATTGCATTCTGTTTTTTGTATGGTAACTTTCATAGTCACGGGTAAAACCTGCAATCATTTTAACTTCCTTTTCGCATATCATTGATGTGATTTGTTCGTAAAGATTGTATTGACTCATGCATTCCAACACAGAATCATCGTTAGTGATACACCTATAGCACGTTTACTTATACTTTCTTTGCTCGTGCCAAACGTTACTTCAACCCTGAGGAGAAAATGCCAAATGAGTTAAAGAAGATCCTAACCATAATCTCAATAGCACTAACAATTGATCACCAAATTGAGCATCGACGGACCCCTAGTAAGCTAGAGGTGGGATCAGGTGCCCGGGAGGAGTAAGCATCCCCTGTTGTTAAAGAATTAAAATTGATTTGTGGTTCGATTTGTCGAGGTGATTTTTCAATGTAAAATGAGTTATGGAACCTAAATAATTGTTCGACTTAACGAAAACTTCGAGTTATCGGAATTCGAGTTACCAGGAGTAAAAATGCATTGAAACCAATGGAAGAGAAAGGGGACTTCTAAAAATAGGTCGGGTTAAGCCAAAATTTGAGTTAATCCGAGTTTGAGTAAACGAGAGTAAACTGTGTACTGTTTTAACGAAAATTGTTTCCTTATTACATCACTATATGATAACAATGGCGACTGACTTCAATTTCATAATTACATATTTCCCCATCGTAAGTAGAAAGTCCATGGTGTATTGATATCGTGATTAAACAGCTATCCAAGAGCAAGGTCGAGAGGACAAATACTACACGACAAACGGTACTTTTTGGGACGACCAACATTGACACTGTTAAATTTTCTAAGACTGTACAATGGAATATGAACATCTAAAAACTATCGTTTCTCAGCATGATAGAATCGACCCTACAGGAAAATTGGAGCTGCGCACTCCCTGTTAAGTAAATGGGCACATTGAAATTCAAAAATTAAGACCAGAGGGCGCATCTGAAATCAATTTCGGCGGCTTCTGAAAATCTCTTTGGCTGAAAACATCATTGTTGAGGATTTAATATCCAAAACAAGTGTCTGGTGCATATCAAACTGGTCTAAAACTTTCTTCGGGGAGGTATAGAGTTGGAACACTTCCATATAATTAAAATACACGTTTATTTTAAATTAAAACCATTTTAACCATTAGATTTTACTAATTCATCATATAGGACTTTTCTTCTCCATGGCCTAAGTGACGAGTGTTTCATAAAAAAGTTACCCGCGAGGGGTTTGACAGTAAGTGTTTTGAATGACTTTTCCTGGCATGGTCGCCATATCACTTTCTATATAGACACAACCTCAGAAAGTGCATAATTTTAGATATGGCCATATTCGTGCGTGGACGACGCCGTCGACGGCGGGTGCGGCTAGCTAACAGGGGATGTATACTCCTCCCGGGCCCCTGATCCAACCTCTGGCTTGCTAGGCGTCCGTCGATGGACACTTTTGTGCTCTTTTGTGAGTGCTGTTGAGATTGTTGTCAGGATCTGCTTTAACTCATTTGTGTCACACTAATGCCCTTTGCCGTTTGGAGCTCGCAAAAAAGTTCCCCGCGAGGGGTTTGACAGTAAGTGTTTTGAATGTCTTTCCCTGACATGGTTGCCATAGCATTTTCTATATAGACACAACCTCAGACAGTGCATAATTTTAGATATGGTCATATTCGTGCGTGGACGTCGACCGTCAACGGTGGGTGCGGCTAGCCAACAGGGGATGCTTACTCCTCCCGGGCTCCTGATCCCATCTCTGGCTTGCTAGGGGTCCGTCGATGGTTACTTTTGTGCTCTTTTGTGAGTGCTGTTTAGATTTTTGTCAGAATCTTCTTTAACTTATTACAAACAACATCTCTACCCTGGCACAAGTTATCACTTCCATTGGGTATTCACTTTTTTTCTTAGTAACACTGTGTTTAACTTGATTACATCATTTGTGAAACATGTAGAAATACTTCTGTTTTTTTATATCGTTTTTACCCTTTGTCAACGCATTCTAAAATTTCTGTTATCAAAATCTCTAGTAATTTCTAAAATGTGGGTCCTGTATCATCATATCCCATCCATCCTGCTACATCTTTCGGTAAGGTATTGGACTTTCTAATTTTTACACTTTTAGGCTTATAACATTGTATAGATTTGAGGATCACTGACGAGGGTTAAGTGCCCGAAACGTGCATCTCTGTTCCACGCTGCCAATTTATCTGTTCTTAAATGATGATATTCATGTTGAATATGTTTAACATTTGTACCATTTGGTTAGTGTCACTGCTGGTGGACCAGGAGTCCCAGAGGGCACATGTAGCCAAGCTCTATCAATTTCGGTTGATCGTTTCTTCAACGCACCCTAAAATTTCTGCTATCAAAATTTCTAGAAATTTCTAAAATATGGGTCCTGTAGAGTCATATCCCACCCATCCTGCTACGTCTTTCGGTACATTTTTTGATTTACTAATTTTCACACTTTTGGGCTTATAACATTGTTTAGATTTGAGGATCACTGACGAGCGTTAAGTATCCGAAACTTGCATATCTGGTCCATGCTGCCAATTTATCTGTTCTTAAATGATGCTATTCAATTTGAAGACATTTAACATTATGGCAGATTCCACAGGAATGTCCATGTTTGGTGGGCTTTTTTCATTCACAATTTATTATTAAGCTATTTACAATTATTTTTCATTCACAATTTATTATTCAGCTATTAACAAATATTTATAGTGATTCCATGGCCAATCAGCGAACCTGTGGGTAACACTTAGACTGAAATTGGGATTTCCTTTTGCTTCCTTTTTGGTTCTACATACTTGATACTATATTTGCATAAGATATGATGCATTATTCGCGTAAAATAAGTAAATGCCTTCCGCAATCACACTTGAGATGTGTCATAGCTAGGTTGTCCTCCTTATTTCGGCTGAGATTGTGTTATTGTCTCAATTTGTATGACCTTTCGATTGCAGTTTTTTGGAATATAGTTCCGTCTTTTCTGAAAATACTGAATATTTTATTTAGTTAACATTACATACACATCTCCAAGTATACAAGATGAAAATGTTCCAACTCACAACTTTCCCGAATAAAGTTTTCAACGTTGAAATGTTTAACATCTACAAATTCATTACCATCATTTTCGAGCAGATAAATTTACAGCATGGACCAGACATTCACGTTTCGGGTATTTAACCCTCATCAGTGATCCTCAGTCTAAACAGTGTAAATAATGTCCTAAATATACCGAAAGACGTAGCAAAAAAGGCTGGGATATCATGCTACAGGACCCAGGTTTTAGAAGATTGAGAAATTTTTGTAACTTTTGTAAACAGTAATTTTCAAATGCGTTTGAAGAAACGACCAACCGAAATTGATCAAACTTGGCAACATGTGCCTACGGGTTCTCTTGTTCCGCCAGCAGTGACACTCGCCAAGTGGTACAACTATTAAACGTCTTCAAATTCATTGACATTATTTTCGAGCAGATAAATTTACAGCATGGATCAGACATGCACGTTTCGGAAATTTAACCCTCGTCAGTGATCCTCAATATAAAAATGTAATATGACCAAAATCTGAGAAAATTATGTCCTAGATATACCGAAAGACGTAGCAAGATATTAAAGAAAGTGAGTCCTTACGTATCACATTCTATCTTCCTCTTTTTTGTATTTTTTTTTTTACAATAATGATGTTTTAACAGTTTGGATATTCATCGTTTTAGGCTAAGGGATCACTATCGAGGGTTCTATACCCAAAAGGTGCATATCATATTGAAGACTCTTATATTACATTCGGCATCCACCATTTCTAATTATGCACTATTTTTTTCTAAATGTGCATATGGTGCAGTGGAATTTTAACTTTAGAGCAAAATTATCAATACTCATAATCTGTCCTTAGCTGGTTATTTGTAGCTGTCTTTTAGCCATGATTTGAATTTGTAGTTTCATGCTACATGTACCTGCGTAGCAGATGACCATCCTAAGTCGGTATCGGTGGTCAATTGGTCTCGTTGGATTATGTGTAGTCTTTTATGCTTATTGTTTGTATGTCGTGTGTCTCGTTTTCGTCTCTTGCTTTATATAATTATTGTTTTCACTTTCGTGCATGAACATCGATGGCGGGTGCGGCTAGCCAACAGGGGATGCTTACTCTTTCCGGGCACCTGGTACCACATATAGCTTGCTAGTGGTCCGTCGATGCTCAATTTGGTGCTCCATTGTGAATGCTTTTGAGATTATCGTCAGGATCTTCTTTAACTCATTGCTGTACTCGTCTTCTCTGTGTTTTCGCTTCTGGCGTTTTGCTGTTTTGTTGTTGGTACTGCAACCAGGTCTGGTTGAATATCCCCTCCCTTCTCATATATATATTTATATCAAGTATTTATCATAGGATTCCCCTTATTAATTCTGAAACGTCCCATCTGAGACATTACTTTTAAAACATAAATATTATGCACTGAATTAATGAAATCATTATAAAACATTGATCTTGATCAAGATATTTTGGTAACATTGATGCAATAAACTTTTCCGAGTAAAAGGAAATGCTTTAAAATGAACAAACGGAAATCAAAGAATTCGAGTGAATAGAGGAAATAATATAGTATGTGTGTGATAGTGAAGATGATATGGATTATATATGTCTTATATTTTGCAGAGGCGATTATTTATAACAATGCTTTTGTTGTCGTAATAGAATGTCCAGTGAAACGTACATTGTGGGATGGACGTGTAAGAAACACTTCATGCGAAAAAGGCACGTTTTACCATTGCTTACGAGCGACAAACAACTCGTTGATAGAGGGATGTTTCCCTCTAAAGGAACTCAAGGCTGAGAGTATGTATATGATTTATACTATGAATTTAACTTTAACGAAAACAACCCGAGTAGGCGTAATTCATAGATGGTCTAGTTCTCCAGTTTTCCCCACTCATATCATAAATATTTCAGTCCATTATTGTCCCATGACCATTTTTGAGGTTTAGAACGATAAAATTAGGAATATAAATTCACTAGATGAACGAAATCTTCGGTCTAGCAGCTTACCAGCATACATGCCAATTTTATGATTATCAACGCAAAATTACGTTTCTAATCAGCTACAGAAAAAGTTTAAATTCCACCATGTAAACTTCATTATTTTGTAAATCTACTGTCTGAATGGCATGCTATTCAATCATGTTCTTATGACGTATATTTACTAAATCCAAATCCAAATGATTTGAATACCTAACTTGGATCAGATTTTATGTAACAGGATTCATATACTGTACTGGAGACTGCTCATTGGTTACGGTTATCCTTTGTCATGCATTCCGTCTTTTTGTCCGGTTTTCTTTTCTCTTGAGAAAGTTCTGTCTTTAATTTTTCAAGAATTGTAAACCTTCTGATTGTAATTTTGGAATCTAATTTTTGGTTGTGTATTTGACTATTATTCACGGATTGTATGTTAATCTTCAAAATGGGGATCATGTCCCTATATGTCTAGATTGCTTGGTTTTTTCAATGTTGTAATTTTCTGTAGAAGAAAGAACAATATATTTTTGCTAAAAGGCAAAGTTAACATTCGAATGGCCCATCATGAATTTTATGATTGCCTGACGTGGTAGACTGCGTATGTTGTTCACAGTTTTAGGATGTTTTTTTTTTAAGGTTTCATTATTTACATATTTTGCACATAATCTTTTTGTACAAGTAATTTTTTTGTATATGAAATGATATTGATCAACATGCATATGTTTGAGGAAGTCATCCTGAGTTTTCTTGTTCAATTTCAGATGGATGTCCATTTGCAGAAATCCATGGGGAAACAGTATATATTTCGCAAAGGCAATGTCACTCAAAGATCAAGGGATGTCCAACGCGACATGATGGATATTTTATATCTAATTCAATACTGAATTGTACGTATCATATTACTATATAAACAAAGACATTTTCATCATTTAAGGTTTTAATGGGTATTGAGGAGTAATTGAGGCACCCATTTATGAAATCCTAAGACCTTAAATCACTGTATAGTCATTATGCAAAAATTATTTGAAGATTTTTATCCAATTTGAATATTGAAATATTGATTACTTTAAGAGTCATGGGCCCTTAAAACTTACATTGATCACTATTGGAAAAAGTTGTTTTTTCTTTAGATTTTCAATAAAATGATAGGGCATCAAATATCTATTGGTCAAAAATGTCTGAAAATATAATCATCAAATTTCGCTGAAAAATCAAAAGTACACCTATTTGTTTCTATTTTTTGCAATTAATTTTTTTCGATATTTTTCATCAGGAGAAATAACTCCTAAACGCAACCCTGTTCATTTTTTATTCTTATTTAGTTATCCACTAGTCTAGCACAGATGACACAGTCAGATATCGAATGATAAATACATCTAGCTTCAATATTTTAGCATAATTTCCTTCATTACCCATTGAATACATTAAAATGTAATTACTTCCTTCCTTGAAACGTTCATTTCGTCAATATATGTTTTATAGGCAAAGCTTACAAATTATAAAATCATATGATAACAAACGTACTAATTGATGTATATCAATACCCAACTTGATATACATGTATTTCATAAAATGAGAGACCCGGATGTACTCGAACGTAATAAAGGCCGAATACACATAAGAAAAAATATGGAAAATTTGGTTTTCAATTAGCACAGAACATTTATTATGGTCTTTTTAACTGGAGTCATTTTTTTCATATCAATGGACATTATCTTATAAAAATAAATAGTGTTAGATAAATCTCAAATCTCTTTTATTTGCTGATGAGTTTGTCTAGCACATATGTACTAGAAATTCATGAATGGCTGGCTTCTTCGCTCACTTTGAAAAATCATTCGAAATTCTCAATGACCAAATATTTAGATTTAAATAGTGTCTCATTTTCTATTGTAAGTAATCATCAAAGGAGTACTTATCACTTATATATTTAGTTTCAAAGTCGAGAAGGCAAGGTAATCTCATTAGAATTTCAATGCAATACGATAAAAGATAAGAAATTCTTTCTTATTACTAATCATTACGGTGTTCCTGAAAACAGAATGAAGAGAAGGCTCTAATTGCGATGTCTAAAATATTACTCTTTAATGTTCGTCATTATAGTAAGCATTTCTAATGTCTTGTTAATCATTAGTGCTCATTTTAGAATGGGGAGGTTATTGTCCACACGAAAACTCTGTTTTGATACTTTTTGGTAATTAGAATTAATATTGGAAATTGTGTTTACATAATCATGATAATCACGAAATATATGCTACATGTAAAATGCTGATTTACACTGGTTTCGTTAGTTTGTTTTTTTTTTTTTATGTATTTTTGTATGTGGTGTTTTGATCTCCAATATGGTGTTGCTAGTCAAACAGGGGATTTTTACTCCTCCCGGGCACCTAGCCCCACCTCTTGCTTGCTAGGGATCCTTCAATGCTCAATTTTGTGCTCTATTGTGGAAGCTCTTGAATGTCGTCAGGATCTTATTATTAACTCATTTGACCCCTCTATTCTCTCTAAATGCTCTGAAAATGTAATCTGTGTTTATTTGGACTTGTTTATATTTGAATGTATTTTAATTGCTTTTATTTTCATACGGCGCCGGATTTACCTGTTCGATGACCGTTCTATGTTTGTTGTGTTAAAACATTTTTTCAAAGAATTTTTTTTTGGGGGGGGGGTTTGCTTAATTCTGGGTTTTGTGACTCGTTCACTGATTTTTATACCCCGCCATAAAATGATGGGGTATATAGTGATGCACATTTCCGTGCTTGTGTGAGTCCGTCCGTCCCACCTGTGGTATCCGGACATTTTAAGAAAACCCATTTTTAGTTAGATAATCAAATCATTTCTTGAATATAGCTTTTACACCAAGAAATACTGGTAAAGTTCGAACATGGGTCATTTCTCACAATTTTGTGCGGAGTTATGCCCCTTGAAACATAGAAAAATTCAATATTTTGCAGTTTCCGGACAGAGAATTATTTCATTTCTTGCATATAGCCTTTACATAAAAAAAAATAAGGTCGAAGTCGAATATATGGGTCATGTCGCTTAATAATGTGCAGAGTTATGACCCTTGAAACTTAGAAAAAATCAATATTTTGGAGTTTCCAGACATTTAAAGAAAAACCGTTAGAAAGAACAAATTCTTTACATCAAGAAGTACAGGTCAAGTTCGAATATGGATAATTTCGCTTGATTACGCGCCGAGTCATACTCCTTTCAATACTTAGTGTTATCCGGACATTTAAGGGAAAACCATTGCAGATAATCAATTGATTCTTTAAATATAGCTTTAACATCAAGAAATACAGGTACAGCTCGCTTATGGATCATATCACTCAAATAAATGCAGAGTTAGTGCCCTTCAATCTTTTGTACATTGAATTGCTTATATTTGAAATATGCCGGGCGGAGAGGTATAATTGATCCTTTGATCAATATTTTTTTTCATTGTTTTATTATTCTTTTTATTTTAAATTAAGATGCTTTATTTGATCTGAAGTTTCTGCATGTGATAGATTCATTTGTGTTATGTATATGTGTTTTACGTCTTCAAATTCATGAGCATCATTTTAGAGCAGATAAATTCACAGCATGGACCAGGCATGCATGTTTCGGGTATTTAACCGTCGTCAGTGATCCTCAATCTAAACAATGCAATACTGCCAAAATCTGTGAAAATTATGTCCTAAATATACCGAAAGACGTAGAAAAAGGACTGGGATATGATGCTACCGGACCCAGGTTTTAGAAAATTGTGACAATTTTGTAAACATTAAATTTTCAATTGCGTTTGAAGAAACGACCAACTGAAATCGACCGAACTTGACTACATGTGCCCTCGGGGACTCCTGGTACTGCAGCAGTGACACTCACCAAGTGGTACAAATCGTTTAACGTCTTCAAATTCATTAGCATAATTTTAAAGCATATACATTTACAGCATGGACCAGACATGCACGTTTCGGGTAATTAACATTTGAGATATATTCTCATAAATTTATTTTCTATTTGTGTAAACGCTTAGAAAATATACTGATTTCTTTAGGAAAACATGAGCCTACGAATAATTTAAAACGTTATATTTTCTTTTTGCAGATTCAGCGTGCCTTTTGTATAGCTATGACGAGATACTAACGGGAAGGTATACTGCACTCTTCTGTGTTTAATTTAATATTGCAGTCATAACAAAAATGTACCAATGAACTTTGATTTTCAGATTTCGATTTTGGGCTAAATATTTCATAAAGCTTACTCATTGATAGCCAAGAAGGATGACTATTGTCCGCATAGCTCACACTGAAATCGAAAGTTGAAGTCTTTTTTATTTTCCTGGCATTTTTCATATTGCAATGCATACTATGGGAATGATCTCCAACTCTCTTAACTAAGAGTTGAAGGCAATTTAAATACTGTAAAACGAGAATATTTAGCGCTCGATTTATTTTAGCGCCATAAGCGCGAAGGTATGGTTGCGCTAAATTAAGTTGTGCGATAAAATTTTAAGATGCAACATCAAATTTTGATACGAAAATTTAACGATAAAGTATTCGACAGTGTAATCAACGTGCATTACACCATGTCAAAGGTATATCCGGCAACGCTTGTTGTTTTGATAGCTAATTAAATAATTGGATTAACTCTTGGATTGGATTAACGCTAGCCGAGTAGATAATTATAGTACACGCGCCGTAATTTATTTGTATGTGTGTTAATGAAGTTAATTGGTGGATCATGATTGTCTACGTGTTGTAATAAACATCTATGAAATATAAAGAAAAAGAGAGTCGGAAGACAAAAAACAAAGTAACAAAATTTCTCTCTCTCTCTTTGTAAAAGAAAAGATAGAGAGTTTTTTTTTTTGTTACGGAGAGAGAGAAATTGTTGTTGTTACGGGGAGAGAGACGGGGGGGGGGGGGGACTTGTATCTTATCGGAATCAAGCTATTGATCAGACGTTAATTGTAGTCGTATTTAATGCAGGAATAGACGTTCATATATGTATTTCTTCTCAAGAAGAGACTTTTCTCTTTCGCTTAGTTTTAGACGACGTAACAAAGTATATTCTAACATTGCAATTGCATTTATCGTAAGAAGGAAAAAAAAAAAGCTTAAAAACATTAAGATTACCGTCCCATTAGGCAATTCAATTGTCTACGACACGTGACGGCATGTAGCCAATAGCTCTATGTTCTTTACAATAGATGTGCATTCTTTTAAAGGATTCTTTTACACGGCTTGAATAAAATTCTATTGTTAAAGCCGTTGCCGTAAGATGACTCGTTACGCCAAGCTGAAAAAATAAGGACGAGATACACCGATTCATGTTAAAGAATAACAATATTTCCTTTCATCACTTTTAATATAATTGATATGTATTTCGTATTACCAACGATCGTCCGAACATGAGACATGACAGGTATATTTTTGTCTGGTGCTATCTGATAATCAACAGTAAATTGCTACCGGCGATGTCTGAGTAACAAAGCACTAAAGTCACCGTGCGCTAATTTTATCGACCAGATGGTCTCAATGCGCTAAAATAAGTTTGCCTGAAAAGGTTTTCAACCCTCATTGCGCTAAGATATGTTTGCGCTAAATATTCTCGTTTTACAGTATCCGTACGACCAATATTACCCTCATGGTGAAAGATTGTAAGTTTAGATTCGGGGTTCTCTATAATTACTTAAGGTCAGGGTGGCGACTTTTAATAGAAAAGAGGAAGAAAAAGATGGATAGGTCACCATCCTCGGAACACCTCCTCGAACTATTCAGACCAAAAAATCAAAATTTACCCGTTTCGTTTTTTGGCTATAAACGTCAATTTTTGGCCTATTTTTACATTTTTGTCTTTTTAGAGAATACCACATCATAACTTTACATACAACTGTAATGCATGAAATTTCAAAAATTCATAAATATCCTTATTTTTCGAGATTTTTATTGCTTGTGCGTGAATTAAAGGCTATTATTAGAAATTCTGATAAAATAATCAGTTCCAAGGAGAGATTTTCTTATAAATTCTATGTTGCTGCTTGCCATGACAACAACTCTTTATTTTTATTAAATAGCTAGAAGGTCGCCAGTTACACAATCTTTTTTCTACGTATATATCTATGGTATTGCTTTATACTAAAGCAATCAAATCAATATGTACCCGAATTAGTTTTTGAGCAAAATGACTGTTTCTATAAACAGCATAATAATTTATGCAAAAAATCAACATTTTGACCCCAAAACATAGGGTTTAACTCGTAGTTCGAATTTCTAATGATCTCACTTTTAAAGAGTATAATGGATAGTAAATATTTTGATGTTTGAATCTTTGGTAGCAGAACTCGTGCAAAAATGACAATTTTGTTTTCCAATTTTCAGCGTTTTTACATTGAAAATATGCATTTTCCCCAAAAATACCCATTAAGCAATGAATATTTCAAAGAGTATTATTTTTTCTACAATAATGTAACAATATGAGCTTATACCATATACTGTTTATGTTGGTTTCAAATATTACGTGATATGAAAATAGAGTTATCTCCCTGTAGACGCAACCCTAACCTTAAGTGCGACGTCTCCGATGATTCATAGTGAGTATTTTTCTAACGTAATCTACCTCACCCTACCATTAACACAAAAATCGCCTTATCTAAAACTATTTTACTTAACTGTGAGCGAAGTGGCGGAGGTAATGACATATAACTTACGCCGTTGGCTACAAAAGTTATTATACAAATATGGGCTTGGTCGAGGTCATTATGTCATTATAATGACCAGATGAGATTTGTAATATTGACCGAGGCCAAAGGCCGAGGTCAATATTATAAATCTCATCGGGTCATTATAATGACATAATGACCGAGGCCAAGTCCTTAATTGTTATATTATATAACGAATTGTATGACTAAATATTATTAAAATAATGATTCAAATCAATATGAACACATAATTCTTAGTTCAGAACTTAACAATTTATAGCACTTTTTTTGTGAAAAATGTATCTTACCTTTTAACATTAAACAAAATAAACATCTTAATTTTTATCGTAAATACTGAAATCAGGAAAAATACCACACCGAGTCATTATCTTCCGTCAGCGGTCATTATCAGAAAATAATGACTCGCGTTCCAGCCAATCAGAATCGACATTACATCCTGGTTATATAATATATATATATATTTATTATTTATACGCGTAATATTCTGATACAAAAATGTACCGACACATTTGACAAATCTTCAATTTTCTGATTTCCGAAGTGAGTTGCGCAGACAGTAGATATATCTTGTTTCACTTTATTTCTTAATGCAGTTTGATATAAATATTGTACTTAAACTTGTACGAATCTAACAAAAGTCTATAACAGAAGTAGTGGATAGTCATTGAATGAAATTCATAACTTGCAGCTACATTTGTGACAATAATGATAAGATTTCAAAAAAGCGATAAAATCTAAAATCAACAAGAATCACTTGAGGCAAAGAGTATACAAAGTCAAGAGCAGAAATGGACAATATAGGGAAGAAATATAAAACAGTATATTGTGCGGAAGGATTCGAACTGGGAGTCAAACAAGGCACCCGGGATGAGTAAGCATATGTTCCTGGCATAGCACATTCCTTTAATTGTCAAATACGGTAATTCATTTTCCTTTATTCACATTATTGTACACCGTCTTCTATCTATAAACGTCTTTTAATCGCGGCGTCTTAATTTCGTGATCACGAGTGTGGTGACTGGTTTATGCCGTTTTATTTTTGCGACATCGTTTGTTCATATCTTACTTCACATATGTTAGGACATATTCGCGGAATTTTATATTCGCGAATCAAAGATCTCGCGAATATCGCAAAAACTAAAATGCTCGCGAATTAAAAAAGGTTAACAGTCAATCATTAAAACGCATCAACAGTTCAAAAAAAATGTCTACATCTAACACATCATTAAGGTATTCATTGGGTAATGAGAGGTAATTTGGGCACCCATTTATGGAACCCTGAGACCAAAAATCACAGCAAATTTATGATGTAAAAATTTGAAAATTTTTTACCAATTAAAACCTCTGTTACGGGCCCTTTGCCCTTTGCCGTGTGGAGCACGTAAAAAACGTAAAAAAGTTCCCCGCGAAGGGTTTGACAGTAAGTGTTTTGAATATATTTTCCTGACATTGTCGCCATAGCACTTTCTATATAGACACGACGTAGGACAGTGCATGAATTTTATATATTGTTTTCAGTTTCGTGCTTAAACATCGACGGCGGGTGCGGCTAGCCAACAGGGGATGCTTACTCCTCCCGGGCACCTGGTCCCAACTCTAGCTTGCTAGGGGTCCGTCGATGCTTAATTTTGTGCTCTATTGTGAGTGCTGTTGAAATTATCGTCAGGATCTTCTTTAACTCATTACGGGCCTTACAGTTTACATTGAACTCTATGTGAAAAAGTTAATCTTTCTTAAATTTTTCGACAGAAGGATAGGGCATCAAATATCGATTGGTCAAAAATTAACAAAATATTTATATATATATCTCATAAAATTTCGCTGAAAAATGAAAAGTTCACCTATTAGTTTTCTGCAATTAATTTTTAACTATATTTTTTCAACAAGGGGAGATAACTCCTAAAATTACCCTTTTCAAAATATTTCTAATTTCGATATCTACAAGAGTAGTACACAAGTTATTGAACTATAACATGACACAGAAAGATATTCAGTGATGAATAATTTGATTTTTGGCACAATGTCCTTCATTACTAATCGAATAACTTAAAGGGAAAGCGAAGGCATAATATTCTGTAAATATCTATTTCAATAATAGGACGTCATTAGTGTCGTTGTCACGCAGTCACAAACGTCATTATCACAGAATTTTTTTTCTGTAAATCAAGCTTTCAAATTGTTACATTTTGAGACTCTTTGATATAGCATATTACAAGGAACTAGATATATACAAAATCAAAAGTCAAATTTGACCACTTGTTACTATTCAGAAAGGACGGAAATGTAAATGTATGCATGTCCGTTATCCAGAGATCCAATATATATTAGGTATGTGTTTCGACAAATACACACTTAAAATATATAATTGAATATTAAATCTGAAATATATCTTATTTGGGCCTGAAATTGCAATTGTTTTATAGAATTGATGATGATGGATCAACAACGTTTACATATACTGCTACTGACTACCGGACATATGTTGCTAGCAGGAATCAAGATCATACTACGTCATCCAGCTTTGAAGCAACTTATGGGAGTACGGTTCAACAATCCAATATCAATTTCAAAAGTTTGTTTATTTCAAGTAAAACAAAAACAAATTAAGATAAGTAGTAATTGCATTTTTCAGTTTTCTGTCTCTGTTGTTACTGGAGTTGCATACTACAGATATATCAATATTTATTCTACTCATTTGATGATTTTTGTTCTTTTATAATGAAGATTCCTTCCAGGCTTCTGAACTTTCTAAAAGTCTGACGGTCCTAAAATCCACTGTGTCTCAAGCCACAATTTATGTCAACATAAATCCGTCTTTCAACAGTTCTATGATCAGTAAGTGAATGAATAATTACAAGATAACATGTACATTACAATTTGATAATTAAACAGCGAATGTCTAATTACATGCATTGGATTTCAAATACAAGAAAAATGAATGAAGTCTATACGACAGATAAGCAACACAAACTTGATTTTTGTCTTTCTTACAGTTGCTGTAGCTCTAGGAACATTGGTTTTGATCCTTCTTTTCATATTTTGTGTTGTTGTTTATATTCAAAGGATGAAGTAAGTACTGATATATTCATAGTCGTCCGGTAAGTTATGTCCATTTCAGAAAATTTGCAATTCGATTTTTATTTATTTCTGTTAATATGTCATGAAACATAGTATTACGCATTCATGGTCTAATATTTAAAATACATTGATTCAGATTGGGTGTTTCAAGTCTTACAAACAGTCTTGACATCCCTCATTAGAGACCGTTCGATGTACCGGTATCTTTCATAGCAGATGCGAAAAGGAAAAGTATTTTTAAAGCCAAGTGATAATCAAATACATGTTTCTGATTGATTTAATGATTCTTGCAGTTTCAGTTGCCCAGGCAAGTTTAACCATTGCGTATTCATCATACACGATTGGTACCGTGGCTTGTATTGTATATGTAACATTGATGGACAACACGATGTGTTGTCCATCAATAATCCAAAATTCGCCGATTACCTGAGCAGTATCTATCCTTCGGAGCTTGAAGTCAAAGAAACTACAGAGACAAATAATTTAGCATCCTATTTGGACATAATGTTGTCCTACGACACTGATGGTCACATGAACACCTCACTCTATGACAAACGTGACGACTTCAATTTCAGCATTACGAACTTTCCTTTTCTGAGTAGCAACATCCCTTCATCGCCTGCTTATGGCGTGTTCATATCTCAGTTGATACGCTATGCCAGAGCAAGTACCAATATACGGATTTTGTTCTGAGAGCTAGGCGTCTTTCAGATAAGCTTCTCAATCAGGGATATGTTTGTGACCGACTAACATCGTCACTGAGGAAGTTCTACGGTCGATATGGGGAACTCGTCATACACTTTGATGTCCCAATATCCAGAATGGTGGATGATATTCTGTCATTGACCATTTGAACCATCCAACCAAAGATTTTACTCTATATCTTCCAAAATGGAAGTAACCGGATGTGACAGTTCTACCGAATTGAAGCGACGGGTGTTGCATGCAAGCAGGAGATGCTTACTCTTCCTGGGCACCTGATCTCACTCTCATATCGGGAGTTCGCTTCTTTTCATATGGTGGAGGTTTTTGTTTTTGTTTGCTTTGGTTCCTGTTTTATCCTGATTTTGTATGCCTTCGGTTTCTGATTTTCTGAATTATCGATTTTGTACTGTAGACAGGGATATGGTCATTATCCATATTTGTCATTTTTACCACTGTTCATGTGTCACTGCTGGTGGACAAATTGTCCCCGAGGGCACTTGTCGAGCAGTCTTTTGCTTAAATGGATAGAACTCAAGAGACCTACAAAGTGGCTGGGGCGTCGCCCACTATAAAAAGGCCCCAACCTGTTGCGTCTACGGACACATACGCAACAGGTAACTTAAGTGTCCCTAGAATTACCTTACACGACATTAGAGATGAAACATTTGTAGTTAGTAACAACCATGAGTTTTGGTATAAACATGCAGATGGGTATATTAAAATCAAGCCCTGTAAGATTGAAGTGGTCGATATACTAAAGAGCACCTATTTTCACCAAGCGATTGCTCAATTTCTAAGTGTGGCATGAAGAACTGCAAAACTTGTAACGTCCTAATAACAGACACTTCATTCTCAAGTAATCTCACAAAACAAACATTTAACACGCATAGTTTTGAAAACCTTAACTGCATGACATCGAATGTTGTGTACGGAATAGAGTGCTCACTTTGTGGATTGATTTATGTGGGCGAAACCAAAAGCCAGCTCCGAAAAAGAATGTCAGGACACCGGTCAAAAATTAATAATAAAGGAAGTCAACTCCTTTATCGACATTTTGACCAGGCGGATCATTCTGTTTTATCTATGAGAGTCAGAATCCTGGAGAAAATATATCGCCCCACAAACAATCCCAATTTGAGCACACCTCTCCGACGCAACAGAGAAGAGTTCTGGGTAAAAATCTTAACACTGCAGCGCCCTATGGGTGCAACGATAACATCAGCACTATAGGAAACTTAACAAGTCCCGGTTATCAATCGGTAAATGTGACTAGCTTATTCAACAGATCACAAAGAAGACCTCTAAGTCATGGCATTCGAAAATATAATAGGCCTGAGATACATAGTTTCTCCTTCGATGACTTGGTTCCATTTTTGAATGAGCCTCTAGGCCTGCATTATATTCGTACCAAATTATACTCTGTTCCTTTACGGAAGTTACACGAAATCTACGATTATACGAAGGACCTCGCATATACCGATACACGTTCCCCAGAATACAGACTACAAGGAGTCATCTTCGACATTTCTACTTTTCGTTTATTTCAAGCAGTTAGATCAGATAAATCAGAGGAGAAAACAAACCGCCCTTTCATTAAAGTAAGATTTGCAAACAAAGGTATTGATAACTTGAATCTTGGTCAAATTTTGAATCACAAAACTGTCACAGAAAAAATCCCACCATATTTCAAAAGAAAAGAAACTACTTGTATTTCCTATAGCTACACACCAACAGTTGCATCTAAAATTTAAAATTACAAACGATTCCTGCAGTGTATTGATTTAAGTAATCCCTCACTACATCCACTTCCCTGCGAATGTTCTTCATCGGATTTCAACTACTCTCCTTGTGGACACGTTATTACTGGTGACCTTAGTATAGTCAAGAACGACAAGTTGACAGAATTGTTAAAAAAGGGTCCCAAATACAGAGAAAGTATGTCCTTTACATGGAACCAAAATGTCAAAATTATCATGGACTCTTGTGAGGAATATGCAAGACGTTGGGCAAAGAAAGAGGATGTACAGCTCGACACCCTTTCCGAATGGATAAAATCAATCAGAGGGTTACTTTTATCTAGAATTAACCGATTAAAATCAACTGTGAACACCAGATTCGTGTCTATATTTAAAGACCCTGATGTTATCACAGAACTTACCTACCTCCAAGAACATTATGTCATCACACCAGGGGACAAAGCCTCAAATAATTACACATTTACTTGCAAAAAGTGATATTTCGACAGTCTAGTTAAAGAGTTGGGTTTAAATTCGACACCTGGAAATCCCACTTACACCCCAACAAACCTTTCTGCCTCTGAAACAATAGATAACCACAAATCAGCTTTTGCTTCCTTTGGCTTCGACACTACCAATTTAGATTTAGATTTACCATACTTATACTGCATACCTAAAATGCATAAGAATCCGTACAAACAACATTTCATCGCTGGTTCCTCAAAATGTTCTACCAAATCTGTATCGATCTTACTCACCAAAGTTTTATTTGAAATCAAATCTGGGCTACAAAAATATTGTTCGACAGTATATTCTCGCAGTGGTATCAACCAGATGTGGATTTTAAAGAATTCGAAGGAACTTTTAGAACATCTGAAATCCACTCATTTTAGTAGAGTCCATTCGATCAAAGCCTTTGATTTTTCGACACTTTACACTACAATTCCACATTCTAAATTGAAAGAAAGACTCGCAAAAATTATAAGTAATGCGTTTACAAGTAAGAACGGTAATCGCAAATACAAATTTATTGTTGTTAACTATGACAAAACCTACTTTGTAAAAGAAAAGTCAGATTCTGAAAATAAGTACACTGAAACAGCCATTATTCAGATGTTAAACTTTCTGATCGACAACATTTTTGTGGTGTTTGGAGGAAAGGTCTTCCAGCAAATTGTCGGAATTCCAATGGGGACCAATTGTGCCCCACTCCTTGCCGACATTTTCCTTTACTCGTACGAAGCTGAATTCATTCAATCGTTGGTCTCTGAAGGGAAAAGATACTTAGCTTCTGACTTTAACTTCTCTTACAGATACATAGACGATGTGTTGTCCATCAATAATCCAAAATTCGCGGATTACCTGAGCAGTATCTATCCTTCGGAGCTTGAAGTCAAAGAAACTACAGAGACAAATAATTCAGCATCCTATTTGGAAATAATGTTGTCCTACGACACTGATGGTCACATGAACACCTCACTCTATGACAAACGTGACGACTTCAATTTCAGCATTACGAACTTTCCTTTTCTGAGTAGCAACATCCCTTCATCGCCTTCGGTTTCTGAATTATCGATTTTGTACTGTAGACAGGGATATGGTCATTGTCCATCTTTGTCATTGTTAGTGTGAAGTTTGAGTGTGTTTGATCTTTGTTGGTTGGCGCGCAGTGCGCTTTTTTGTTGCGCCGCCTGTAATGCGTTCTGCTCTTACACTAGACTCTATGAATCGTTAGGCGAGGTTGTCTTTGTGTTGTTGTCTCCATCTCTTTGTCCGGTTTTCCTTTTATTTTTGTTGGAATGTTCTCTTTGTGTTCCTTCTTTTCCTTAGAGTTGATTTTTTTTATTCTTTTTATTTTATTTTGATTTTCTTTTTTGATTCTTTGGAGTTTTTGAAAAAGATTCTTTTTTGATTTTGGGTTTTTTTTGGAAAAAAAAAACCATATATTGCATTTTGCTTTCATTCGCTGATCCTTTACACCTCAATTTGTGTCTTACTGAATGAAATAACGTATGATCACTATAAAAGTGTTTATTGATATTTCTGGAATTAAGAAACAATAAAAACAACAACAGTTTGAATGCTTTGGAAAAATATGTCTCAGTGCTTGCGTATTTCTCGAAAATAATTTTGAATGTCAAAAAGAGTTCACAATTATACGAATAATATCAATATTTATCTCTGAACAGAAACGAAAGGTACCGAATAAGATTCGAGCGAATACAGTATCTGCCCTCTATTCAGAACAATATTGATCAACTTCATACATACGGGGACATAGACATATATGACGAAGTCTTGGATACTGATGCCAATAATGCACTTTTTGAGACAAAGGATGAGGATTCAGAAAACATTCAACAGGAAAGTGATAAATCGATCGAAAATGAGCATGAAGATTATGATGACTTCATAGATATACAAGAATCAAGTAATAGTGACTCATCGTACCTGAAACCAAAGAACAAAAGTGAATGCGAAAATGGATCTGAAATGGAAAATGAATTACCAATGAATATTACTGTCTTAGATTCTAACGAACACTCAAGAGACAGCAGTGAATCCGTAATAAGTGCAGAATATGTAGAGCCAAATCCCTTCATACCTGGTAGTATATGATGGACTGGTTTTTTCTTTCCTCCTTTCACTTCGTATCATGCTTAAATGTTTATATCGAATAATATCAAAATGTTATCATTTGCATTATCATTTGTGATGAAGGTTCAAACTAGTTTCCTTTAAATCAGCATATAAATAATTCTCTAAAAATCCGCGATTGTAACTTTGATATGACTATTAAACTCCAGTAACTCTGCTAATTCTTCCTCGGAATCCTTCTCTCTAGCATTGATATTTTTATGAATTCCATCTTATCAAAAGCGGACCCATATCATATGCGTTCTGTATAAAATGGAATGAAATGTGTAAGATTTGGTTTTATGATGTATCCCACTATGATATTGCATTTTGTTTGGTTCGATCAGAAACTATGAAACCTATATACCAGAACAATTGACCCTTCCGATTGCGGGAAACAAATGCAAAATTTCGTGACGTCACAATGCTTTTACCTCGGACAAACAAGCTTCGAACCTCGGTCAAACATCGAAATTACATTGTGACGTCACGGAATTTCTCAAATTTTTCCCGCGTTCGGAAGGGTCAATTCAATTATGGTGTTTTTCACCAAACAAAGGAGTGGGTTATTCTACAAGTACAAGACTTGGTTGCAGTACCAACGTCAAACAATCGAAACACCCCTTTGTGAAAGTAATAGAAAGACAATCACAAATGGAACAAGGAACACTAAATGATAAAATTCAATCATCAAACTCAAATGATCATCCAAAAATGAACGAATTTCTAACCAATTAGCAATTGGTACCGAATTAAGAATGGCCAGTTGTCGCGTTAGTAGCAAATGGTATGATTATATGGAACATTTCAGCTTCTCAGATCACCCAGTGGTCTCGAGGATGGTACAATTGTATAAAAGCCTCCTTACCATACGAAAACGACAGGAACAAGACAGCAAAACGCATAGTACAAATTACGAAAAATTACGATATCAATAGCAAATACACAAGGTATACAAAGAATAGTCCGTACTCTTTCGTCTGGAGCGAGCGACATGTATACATCATCGGGGGAGTCGACCGATATTGTTCGATGATAGATGACGGTAGCCCCGTCCTTCTTTGTGAGGTTTGAGTAGGATCCGACATGGAGTCCCGTCGTCACAGTCAGTCGGAGTGCAACTCGTAAGACTACTCGGTAACAAGGTTGTCGATGTGCCATTTACCATTCTTGTAAGGTAAGAATTATACTCTGTTTTTTTTTATAATGAAATAATACACAATTTATGACACAATTATCTATCATGCTGTAAAATCTGTCATTAAATTCTGCTGTACATGTATATGTATACTGAGCAAAAAATAGTACCTAAATTTTGATGGGCTACCTCAAACACAAATAAGATGACTGTGGTATTAATCCAAAATGTTAAATGGGCTCATTAAGGTCATACCCTGCAAATCCGATTGTTGTATGTCTTTCTCTCCAATTTTAAGTGCCTTTTTAAATTATAGAAATATTGAGATTCCATAGAACTCGATATAGTGCTTCCAATATATATTGCGTCCCTGTAAAGTGCGAAACGAAACAAAAACGAAACGAAACGAAGCGAAAAAAATCGAAACGAAACGAAACAGATCGAAACGAAACGAAACAAATCGAAAGGAAACGAAACAAAACGAAACGAAACAGATCGAAACGAAACGAAACAAAACATTAATCTTAAAGAATTTGAGAAAAATTGATGTAAATGCAGAAAAGTATCACGGATGTCAATATCTGCATATATTATTGCCTTCAACACTTAGTTCCTGTGACTAGAGGGTTTTTAAAGGGTCAAATTTTACGACTAAAACTTAACAGCAATTTCTGTAAGAACCAAAGAATTTCAAGATATGTTGGCACGGCATGTCATGGATTTTTGAGATTTTTGGTATGGAAGTTCAATATGAAGCACTAGTACCCAGTTAACACAGTAACATTTCTATAACGTTTTCAAAATGTTTCCATTTGGTTGTGAAAACGTTTTTCAAAAATGTTTCGATAACATTATTTTGGATGGTTTTAAAAACGTTATAAAACATTTTTTGAGAACATTATTCCGAAACGTTTTAAAACATTCTCACAAAACGTTCTTCAGGAACATTATTGGTACATTATTTAAGGTTTCCCATCGTCAGTGACAATACCCCCCCCCCCCCCACAAGAAAAAAAAAACATTTCAAAAATGTTTCTCTGCATCAGTGTGTAAAACATTATGAAAACGTTTTTAAAAAACATTTTCTTGGAACGTTTTCAAAATGTTATTCATGGATAAAAAGCCATTTATTTATAATCAAATATATTTTATTAATCCACACATGTTCTGTTGGTTCACGTGGCTTCCTCTCTCATGTCTTCGCTCTTTCTGAAAAAGAAAAAAATGCAAAGGAAGTAATCAGTTTGAAATATATATATTTGAACATTAATAATCTATATCATGTAAGTATTTCACATGTATTTCATATCAAAAATATATAATTTACATGACTTATTTTACAGGGAACAAAAACAGTTAGAAATGTATTTTACTGTGAATAAATTTACATACACATTTACATGCACATGATTTACATATATACAAAGAAGTTTTATTCCTGAAATATATTTGAGTACTTACCATATATATTGTTCCGCGCTTCGATGATAAAATTTGATGAGTATATCACAATTAAAGTAGATTTTTCCAATAAAATATAATCCATGACTTTGGGGATGAACAGTGTACGTAGCAAATGATAAGTGACCCACTTCTTGTCTTTGGTTTAAAATCCGTGTTACCATGGTTAACTGGCCAGTATCCTGCTGTGTGTGATGCTGACCTATATCCTAGATCAACAATTTACTCTCTTATCTCAATCTCTGCACACTAAAACCGTCCCTCTAGAACGCGTTGTGCAACATCCCTTACAGCTTACTATAAAATTCTGTGTATTTTTCTCATACTTATATTGCAAGTATCAAAGTTTTAATTAACAGCGATTTATAACATAACCATTATAAGCATTGCAATTTTAGTTCTGTGGAAAAAAAAATCAGAATAATTAAACTAGCCTTATAAAATGTTTCCAAAACGTTATTGAAACGTTTTAACAGTATTTTACAATTTTACATCATAAAACACTTTTGTGACGCTTTAAAAAGCCCTTTTTGTAACTTGTGGAAAACATCATTTAAACAATTTTAAAATTATAAATCAACATTTAATCAATGTTTTATAAACGTTTAGCAATGATTTTTTATATATTTAAAATCAATGTTTTATATTTATATTTTAACAATGTTTTTAAAACGTTTTAATAATAAATGTTTAAAAAACATTTCTACAATGTTTCAACAATGTTTCAAACTCATTCTTTAAAACATTCAAATGAAGGTATCTTATATATAAACTATATGTTTTGTAGTAGAAATGTGTTTGCTTTTTCCTTACGTTAACATGGTTAACCAGATTGATCCTTCTGAATTATATCTGGTCTTTATTTTTCTGGAACTATCAACAATTTACATAATAACAATGAAAGTCAAATGTTACAGATGGTCTTTTTAAAAATCAAACTAAAGATCGCTATAAATGGAGCAATATCGATTAATACTGCAATTTGAAACTAGCCAATACAATTTTATAAATACTTAAAACGTTTTTAAAATGTTTTAAACATGTTTTTAATAATTAATAGAGTCAGAACTTTTATTTCAATAAAATTCAAAATGTTCTCAAAACATTTTACTGTTTTGTTGTATAAATGTATTCTCGTTACATTTTATCTAAATGTTTCAACAACGTTATTGTAACATTGTGAAAATATCTTCAAATAGTTCGATTCTTCCATCACTTTTAAATGTTGTTAAAACGTTATAAAAACATTTCACTACTACCGCAAAACGTTTTTAAAATGTTCTTAGAACGTTTTGCTAGAAATGTTATAGCAGAACCTTTTTGAAACCTTTTGAAAATGTTTCGAAAATGTTTTGTGTTAACTGGGATGTAAATCAACCCCACTTTTTTTCAAAAAGGTTGTCGTTGCCATGGTAACCGTGTCTGAAGTTTCAAAAATCGGGAAAATCTATAGGACCAGGCATATTTGTAGGCTTCGTTACCATGGAAACAGGTACTTTTTTAATCTGAAATTGCTTTGATTATTTTCTTTTAATCCTTATTATTATGCATATTTGTAAAGTTTTTTACATTCATCTCGGATGCTTTGTGTATACAAGATGAAAAATTTGGCCAAAACAGGGTATCAAATGGCTCTGTTTTGGGCACTTAAAGGCCCTTTTTTGCATGTTTTTACTGTTTTGCAAGGTTAAAAATTTCATAAAAGCACCAATTTCTGAAGTCCAAATTCTAGTTATCCAATTAGTATCATCTTTGATCTGTACATGAATACAAAAAATTAATTGGGCTAATTTGACCTTTTATTGCAAAGCAGCATCAAATTTAGTTGCTATGGCAACAATCGGCTGAGAGGTTTTCATACGATGAATTTAAACACAACCTCTATCAAACGATCTACGCATGATATTGGAAGAGAAGTTCATGTATGCATCTATCAGAGGCGTTTTGATATAAAAATGACCTTGAAAATATTTCAAGGTCACCCACTGAATTTTCAAGGTCATTAAACTTGAAGTGACCAGATTTGACGAAAAATCCTGATTTTTTCATAAAATGAAGGTGTCAATATTTTAGAAACCTTGAAATATTGAACTTAACAGTTATTTGCCATAAAATGATAAATGTATCACTTATTTCTTAGAACTATTGATTACGTTTCTTCACATCATCGAATATCTAAATTCTTGGTGAATATTTTGATAAAAAAGGGACAAAATCTGTATTTTTCTTGTTTTTTGACGGAAAAATATTTTCCTATTGAATTGCTACAATTCAATTATTTCTAAGATTTTTCTTTCTTATATTCATGTGTTTTTAACTATGACAAAACCTACTTTGTAAAAGAAAAGTCAGATTCTGAAAATAAGTACACTGAAACAGACATTATTCAGATGTTAAACTTTCTGATCGACAACATTTTTGTGGTGTTTGGAGGAAAGGTCTTCCAGCAAATTGTCGGAATTCCAATGGGGACCAATTGTGCCCCACTCCTTGCCGACATTTTCCTTTACTCGTACGAAGCTGAATTCATTCAATCTTTGGTCTCTGAAGGGAAAAGATACTTAGCTTCTGACTTCAACTTCACTTACAGATACATAGACGATGTGTTGTCCATCAATAATCCAAAATTCGCGGATTACCTGAGCAGTATCTATCCTTCGGAGCTTGAAGTCAAAGAAACTACAGAGACAAATAATTCAGCATCCTATTTGGACATAATGTTGTCCTACGACACTGATGGTCACATGAACACCTCACTCTATGACAAACGTGACGACTTCAATTTCAGCATTACGAACTTTCCTTTTCTGAGTAGCAACATCCCTTCATCGCCTGCTTATGGCGTGTTCATATCTCAGTTGATACGCTATGCCAGAGCAAGTACCAAATATACGGATTTTGTTCTGAGAGCTAGGCGTCTTTCAGATAAGCTTCTCAGTCAGGGATATGTTTGTGACCGACTAACATCGTCACTGAGGAAGTTCTACGGTCGATATGGGGAACTCGTCATACACTATGATGTCCCACTATCCAGAATGGTGGATGATATTCTGTCATAGACCATTTGAACCATCCAACCAAAGATTGTACTCTATATCTTCCAAAATGGAAGTAACCGGATGTGACAGTTCTACCGAATTGAAGCGACGGGTGTTGCATGCAAGCAGGAGATGCTTACTCTTCCTGGGCACCTGGTCTCACTCTCATATCGGGAGTTCGCTTCTTTTCATATGGTGGAGGTTTTTGTTTTTGTTTGCTTTGGTTCCTGTTTTATCCTGATTTTGTATGCCTTCGGTTTCTGATTTTCTGAATTGTCGATTTTGTACTGTAGACAGGGATATGGTCATTATCCATATTTGTCATTTCATAATATATATAACCTATAAAAATATTTAAATAAAAAAATCACTAAAATCGGTAACAAAAAAATTAAAAAATCAATATTTTATGCAAAATTTGAGTCTCAAAGTATAAATGACCTTGAACATCAAGCCAATGACCTTGAACATTTTAATTGTTCTTATGTAAAAGATATAAGTCATATCTATACATGCATAGATTTTGACAATCTTATGTAACTCTAAAGAGGAATAAAATCAATTTCAAAGATAGTATGAAATAAGCAAAAAGGTCTAATGTTGCCATGGCAACGGTCTTTGACGACAGAATTTAGGTAAAACTCTTAAATACCCACTCCAATTTTTTGTTCATTTTATTTGTCAATAAACATACATTTCCATTGATGAAAATCACTAGTCTCCTATTGGTGCCTTTTGTGATATTTAAGATTGAAAATGGTCAAAAACACACTAAATTGGCCCTTATTTTCACCTCTATTTTTCGCTTCATTTTGACTTATTTTGGCTTAATACAATAAGCTTCCTGTAATTAATATCACATATCTAAGTATACTAAGTAAGAATGGAAGTAAGGAAGAATAGATTATATAAAGATGAACAAGCTGTTACAGTGATATCCATGGCAACAAGGTCTCCGAAGCTGGCCTATTTCATGGTCCCAAAAGCGCTATAAATAGAATGACCTTGTTACCATGGCAACCAGAGGTCGCATTGGCCGAAAAGTGTTATTTTCATGGTCAGTACTTAATATATACCCATTATACCGAAAATCATCAAAATCCATGACATGCCGTGCCGAACGATTTTGGTCCTTACAGAGAATGGCTATTAATATATACGGTACATAACAAAGGAGGGGATCTCCAACAACACAAGGTAGCAGCACCTACAGCAAAACCCCAAAACACCCAATGCAAAAACACAAAGCAGACAAGCACAAAGAGACGCGTTAGGGACAAGGAACGTCAACGCACAACACAGAAACATCAAACACAAAGGACTGCACATAAACCAACGAGACCAATGGGCAATCGGTGCCGACTTAGGACGGCCATCTGCCACGGAAATAGCAGAAGGTTTGGTTATCCTGGATTACGTGCGCACAACCCTCCCACTTTTCCGAATACCCAGAGGTCTCGAAGAACGTACAATTGTGGTGTAAAACAACCTCCTCACTGTCAGATGGCCACACAAAAACAAGACCGCAAAACGCAGGGGCCCGAGCAACACACATGAATATGTAAATGGATATAAAAACAGGGTATACGTATAGCACAATTGCATTTAAACGGATTAAAGGAAAGTGAAAGGGATGAATAATCTCGTCATAGCCAGAAAAAAAAATATTTATAAGGGAGGAGTCTAGTATAGAGGAAATGGAACTGTTCCGTTATGTGTATTTGAAAACTTTATCAGAAAAATGAGAACAAATACAGGGGGGGGGGGGGGGGGGCATACCGTATAACCAGATATTTTCGTGAGATACTAATTTTCGCTATATTCGCGAGTGATTTGTAATCGCGAAAAATTATTCTCGCGAAAAATTGTGTTTGATAAGGTTGATTTATCCCTTTCATTTATTCATATTGTACATGTGCCATAGTTCATTTTTCCTGATTAGACGTAAAGAGAAGTGAATTGAGTGTGTTCTCATGATACAAATAACTAATACTTTAATAATTAAAGGTACAAAACAGTAACATATTATGTTCATATTTGGTTCTTATTTAGGAATCGCGAAAAATTGTACTCGCGAAAATAAAGACACCCTATTTTACCATTAATAGCGAAATTTCATACTCGCGAAAATTTCTGGTTATACGGTATTTGGTTTGAAAAAGGATAAGATTTTTTCCCCTGAAATCTCATTACGGTGTCATAGCGTGGTTTTCTATCCCCTTCCCATTATTCCTCTTAAATACATGAAGGGCATTTGACATTGACTTTTTTAAATTGTCAACTTTGACTCTTTCAAGAAACCCTCTCGGCACTAGTTACAAATGTAGAACTCTTGGATTAAGGCAATATTACATGCTTATCTTGTCTTTAAATATTCGTTCTCGGCGATTTTTCCTCATTTTCTCATATTCTTTAAGTTTTATGTTTTGTTTCGTTTCGTTTCGATTTGTTTCGTTTCGTTTCGATCTGTCTTTTTTGGTTACGATTTGTTTCGTTTCGTTTTTGTTTCGTTTCGCACTTTACAGGGACCCATATATATTTTGACTTTTATGAACATCTACTCTTATGGAGTCAGTGATTTCTGTACTTATCTCATAATGGCAAAAGGTACAAAATCCATTTTCAAATAATTTCTATGGTATATTTTTTTTTTCCAAATTGAAACAGAACATTCTTAGTATTTTATTTAAGAACCTAAGAACACTAGATTGTTTTGACAATATCTGCAGATCAATCAATTAGAGTTATCTTTTTTTAAGTTAGTAAATGCATCATGAGTACATGCATTCTTGTTTTTTTTTACTGCCAAACACACAAATGCAATTTTATTACATTTATATAATAGTATCAGTTAGGTAATTCCAGATAAATGTTACATCCAAACTTAAAGGAAAGAAAAGGAAGTTTGTGTAATGGGGGGATGTTTATGGCTTTCTGTATGTATTTGACAATTATGTACCATGTAGGATTCGTGTTTGATTGGATTTTGTGTTAGTTTTATATCTCCCTTTTTGAAATTTGTGATGCTCATTTTAAGATTGAAAAAAATGGGATGGAATAACTACAAATGTACATGTATACTACATGTATCAATTATTTTCTTATTTGAGAAACATTGGTTGCCGATGGATGAGTTTACAGTCAGATATTGATAGCGGTGGATAGAAAGACAATGATCTCTTGCACTGATCTTCAGAACCTGTGAATGATACACAAATATGTTCTGAAATGATTTGTGAGCTTGTAAATATTTATTTTTCATTGAACTGTCAAATTATCTGTGACAGTCAGAAATTTCATCTAGAGATCCTTCCCTTTTTCATCTAGTAATTATAGGTTGTTTTTATTTCATGTGTGTATTCTTTGTGACGATGCTTTTTCTGCACATACTAAAATATTTGGTGATTTCAGAATAAAATGTGACATAAATGAAATAGACAGATATACTTTACTTATTTATACGTTTATACAAGCGAAGATTTACACTGGATTAGCCATAAATTCAGGTTTTACCGTTTGAACGTATACTTCTTATCGAAACCATGGGCTGAACCCCCCCCCCCCCCCCTTCTTAAAACTTGGGAACCCATTTCCCTCAGCGGATTATTTTTTCTAGATCCTCCATGCATTTGTGATTGTAATATGGAAATCATCAATAAATGGTATACACATAATTTTTGTGTATTGTACTATATATCAACTTATTAAGAAATAATACACATGAATTCATAAAAAAAGAATGTCTTTAGGAATGAAAAATGGATCGAAATTTTTAAAAATAATAAGCCTTTCCGAGGTGTTCAGTGGAGAGAATGTCTGTCGAAGCAGTCAAACTAGGGAAACACATTCTGTTTTAAGCATGATGATGACATCATCTGGAACTTTTGGTTATCAGGAGAAGGTTTTTTAAGGAGGGGGGGATAAGGATTTTTTTCTAACGGTCAATGTTGAATATATACGAAATAATTGGTACTTACTGTTTTTGCCCAGTATATATCGAACAATAAGGGGAAGGTTTTTGCCCAGTATATATCGAACAATAAGGGGAAGAATTCCCATTTAATATCATGAATTTCGACCTAAGCATATAGGGTTTTTTATTACTTTTGTGTATAATGAGGTTTCCTTCGTCGTCCCGAACACACTGGATGTTTAAGCGCTTGTGATTAACAATTTATCATTAATTTAAGGTATTCAATGGATAATGAAGGAATTATGCCAAAACATTGAAATGAAGTGAATATCCCACTCATTCTGCTACGTCTTTTGGTACATTTTTTGACATCATAATTTTTATACTTTTTGGCCATATTACATTGTTTAGACTTAGGATCAGTGACGAGGGTTTAGTACCCGAAACGTGCATGTCTGGTCCATGCTGTAAATTTATCAGGTTTTAATAGCAGTTCTCTGTAAGGACCAAAATAATTTCAATAGCACGTGGAAACAGCATGTCTCCAATTTTGGAGATTTTTGGTGTGGAAGGTGTATATGATGTCCTGAGACAAAAATAAACTTTCTTTTTACAAATTAAGTTTTCGTTGCCATGGAAACCATGTTTGAAATTTTACGCATCAGTAGAATACTTGTAACATGGCATTTTCACAAGGCTCGTTTCCATGGTAACAGCTACTGTAGTCAACTGAAATTTCCTTAATTTTTCTCTTTATATCTTTAATAGTATAAATATTACACAAGAAGTATGTTTTTGCCCGCTATTCTCTTTGTCAATATGCTCAAAATGTAGGCAAAAACCTGTTTTGAAGAGGCCCTTTTTAAGACCGAAAAAGCTCCTAATTTAACATGATTTTGCTCAAATTTAAGGGCAAATAATTAGAAATGTCAGGCTAACTTGATTTCTACTGCCAATTATCTTTAAAGTTTAATCCTCGATCTTTAAGAAAATGTTAAAATTTGAGTGGGACCTCTTCACAATTTTATTCAAAAGGGTATAAAAAATGGTTACCATGGTGACATTCTGTTCAGTGCTATTACACATAGAGTAATTTACTGGTAAATTTTCAGCTGTCCGTTATATATTTTTAAGCATTTTTTTATCAGTGCATATAAAAGAGCATTATTGATTAAAAAAATCACCTTAAAAGTTTTCAAGGTCACAGGACCCAATGTCAAGGTCATCTTGAATGCAATTCACAAAATTTGGCAAAATTCTGCGATTTTTCAAAAATATGAGAGGCAGTTACTCATATATCATGCGGTATTGAGTAAAACAAACACATACATAGTGATTTTGGATATATCCCCTATTTATTGACCAAAGTTGCAAAAAATCTCAAAATCAATGACATCCTTGATTTTTAGCTAGTATTTCATACATACATATAAAAGAATGTGAGATTATCATGATTTTTGTCTGGGGCTTATTTTTTAGGAGAAATGTTCTGAACTAAAAATTGTAATGTTTTTCCATCTATCGGTCCTAATTTTAGAAAGAAGTATTTTTGATACAAAAATATGGCAGTCAAGCCTAAATTTAGTAACAATAAATAACAACAAAAATGCAAATTTTATTGAAATTGGAACCAATATTTTGAATTGACCTTGAACTTAAAGTCAATGACCTTGAAAAATTTTGGAAGTGCTCAAATAAAGAACAATTTCTTCTGTTGTCCCTACATAAAGCTTAAGCAATATAAGTTATTTAAACCATGCTAAAAATCAATTTGAAAAGATATAGTCATAATGTGTCAAATGAAAAGTTGCCATGGCAACCATTTTTGACCTCAAAATGTAGGAAAACAAAACAAGGTCCCACTTATTTTTTCCAGTGATTATATTTGTCACATGAAATCTATTTTGTTCTGACAACAGTGATGGTGTTATCAGCCTGACATTTTGTGTTATTTTTGCTTAAAAATGGTAAAAATTGGACAAAAATAGGCCTTGATTTTGACCTTATTTTATGGCAATTTTTGATTGATTTTGATTTGTTAGGATCCGGCTAATTGAAAGAAATGTCAAAAATTTATATTTTTTCTAAAAATAGAGGTTTTAAAGATTATAAGTTGTTAATACCAATTAACTCTGACAATGGTTTCCATGGCAACATAATAACCAAAGATGACTTATTTGACCATTTTTTTAGTGCTATAAATAGACAGACCTCGTTTCCATGGCAACCGGAATATTTATTTTCAAAAAATTGTTATTTTTGTATTCAGGGCATTATACATACCATTTACAGAGAAAATCATGAAAATCCATGACAAGCTGTTTCCAAAATATTTTGGTCCTTACAGAGAATTGATATTAAATGATGCATATTGCATTTAAAGACGTTTAACAATTTCTGTGTCTCTGTGTCGTATGATATTTTAATAACTTCTGTACTAGCCTAGTAGATATTGAATTATTGAATATTTTGAAA